>JAOWBW010000810.1:256190-433068 GCA_026119855.1 Campanula takesimana | reverse complement strand
GCCCCGAGTTCCCGGGTCCGATATGTAACCCGTAACCCGACACGCCATTTCTAGAAAACGACAAATAATACCCTGAATACATCATTTAAAATAATTTGCGGAATACATACTATCATAATACATAAAGGTTTGGAGTTATACTTAACCCTCACACAGCACAGCACACATATCGGTACACTCTAGAAAACAACTGGTACATATTTTACAATTCTACCCCAAAGTATAGAGTTATAATAACTCAAGAACCACGTCCTCACAAATAAAAAAAAATGATACAACTTGCAGTCACCAGTCCGCTGACATGTGCCTCACTTCGTACTATCACTAGCTTTCCTGTGATCTAAAAATTAAACAAGGAAAGGGGTGAGATAAAATCTTAGTAAGTTACTACTTATCTACATGACATGCATACATGTTATCATGATGCAACATAATATCAAATAACCCTCTCAGATCAAGTAGCACATAATATGGGAGGTTAAACCAACCCATGATGCAACACGTATAACTGGAAGTAACACATTTCAAAGTATATTTCTTCCACCTTATACCACCATACCAAATCAAGAACCGGTACCGTCGTTGTCGATGTAACCGCTGCAGCCGTCATTCACATTTGATACAGCTTCACCATATCAGCGGAGATCCGTTACCCAGTATCTCAAACCAAGAATAAAAAGAGATATTCAATTATTGTGCATAATGCTCCAATAATTGGGAAAGCTAGACTCCTACCGTGATCAAGATTAGGAGCAAACGGTCACAGATGCATAGATTCACGGTTATTACTTAGCCCCAGCACTCATAATAAACATGAACCTATACTCCCCCGAAACAACAAGCCAGTGTAGACACCCCGCCTTGGACCTCTCACTTTGATTGCATACAAAGTATTTTTATTTAACTTATTTTGTTGATTTCTGTTACTTCGGTTAAGTTCCTAACTGATTCCGTTAGTTTTGGACTAAACTGCATAACAGAGTTAACTTTTAGGGTCAGGTCATTCTGTCATTTTCTGCCGCGGGCGCTTCCGGAACTGTTAACGGGCTGCGCGCGCGTCTCGCCCCAAAAGCGGACTCGCGCGCTTCCCATTTTGGCAGTAACGGATTGCACCTTATTTCCCTCCCTTTTCTTATTTGCAAATCTCTTTCTTGATTACAAAAGACTTCTTTTCTCATCCACATTCATCCCCCCTAGTTTTATAACCTCCAATCCCATTATTCTAGCCATCTCTTTAAAACAAAATAATTCATTTTTATTTTATTTGATTTCTTTTATTTCTTTCATTTATTATTTTATTTATCTTATTTTCTATTGGTCAATTCCATCTCACATGGATTGACCAATTTCCCGCCAACCTTTCCTCTCTTTTTATTTATATAAAAACCATCATCTTCTACCTTAGAAAGGGGACTCTTTTTTACACTCTTTGGACCTTAATCTCACATTTTCACTACACCTACACTATACACGATTCTCTACACAAATTCTCCAACAAGAGTTTCTATACAAAAATTGTTCTACAACAATTTCATTACAACAACAAACACATTCAAGTCAAGGTTCCAAGTCCTCTTTCTCAAGGTACAACTCCATTTTTTCCTTTGTTTTCTTCTTCTTGATGTAGCAATCCCCATTAATGGGACATGACCAACATGACTACTTCACATATTGAAGTTAGTTAAGGTTATCTCCCTACATTTTAATCTTAACTTTAATTCACCATGTTAATTTCTCTTCATCTCTTAATGTAATTCTTTAACATTACTTGTTACATGTAATCGTTATCATTAAATAAATAAAACAATTCTATTTTATTTCCCCTTTATTTCCCTTTTCTTCTCATCACAATGTTAGCACATTTCTATTTAATTAATTGAAGGACATGTAAATATTAGAACACCAATAGTAGTAAGACCCGCGTAAGCGGGGCGGAGTGGGTGTTTAAGTACTTCCCACTCCGTCACCTAACCCCCGAACCCTTCTCTCCCGAATCTCTGGTTTTGTACATAAATTAGGCTATTTCTAGGTTTTTCTTATGTTCCTTTAAAAACATAGGTGGCGACTCTAAACAATCTAAAACAAGTTAGACATCCTAGGATAATTCACCGCTCTAGCCAAGTTGTGGTTTCCCGGGGTATCTACAGTGGCGACTCCGCTGGGGACGATTTAGAGGGTTAAACTTGCGTTCTTAACTTTTGGTGTTCTTATTACTGTTTTCTGGGCATTCTGGTAAAAAGGGTGGGAAGCGCGCGCCTCTGGCCTTCTTGGCCTAAAGTGCGCGCGTCCGACCCCAATTACCAGAATCGCCCGCCTCCTTTCTTGTCCTTCAATTCCATGTCTCTGTGCTAACAATTACTGCAGGGGAAAGAATTTTTTATTTAGGGTCAAGGCAATCCCTTGAACCCACTGATTCGCAGGTACTGCCCAGAATCGGGTGCCTCTGCCCCTCTTTGTCTACCGCGCGCGCCTTCCACATAGGCCACCCAATGCGCGCGCTTCTGAGCGCATTCCCAGAACAGAAACAGTGAACAGAATGGACAGTTTTGACAGTGTGGGCACCGGGCCTGCACAGAACATCTTTTATTTCCTGTTCATTTTTATCGGTCACACGGGTGATTCGAAAGTTGTAAATTATGTGTTTATTTGCTTTTATTTCTTTTTCTTTTGAAAAAAAAATATTTTGTCACTTGTTAGACCTCACACTACGCGCACAATTCCTATCAACTGCTCACAATCGAGTCGCACAAGTCCAACCCCAAACCCGTCGAGGCCCGTCCTAGGAAGTTTCAAGCTCCACCCGACCTTGACTCTTCCGAAGCGGTAAACCTCAGCCCGTGGCGTAGTTCACGACTACATGCCGGGGGTGACCTTTAAGCCTCATATTCAAGCCGAGCACAAATAACACAATTCTAGTTTAGGGTCTAACACTCCGTGACTCAAGTCGGTTTTCATGTACCAAGATTTCCCTAAACTAATGTCTTCAAATCATACATGCCAACTTGTTGAAATGGACGAAATAAAACTCCGTCCCCAAAAGTGGCTATCTTGGACGAAAATAAAAAATCCGTCCCCGCATGTATGATTTACTACATTAATTTAGTTTAATCCCGTCACATGTAGGTATCACAAGCGTGGTGGAATCCGATGAGTATATGGGACCGCGAGAAGGTCTATATACTAGTGTGACGATTCCACTATTTTTTCTAGAAACCCCAAAAAGGACTCCGTCCTTCCGACTTTGTAAATAAATAAAAAAAAGAGTCATTTTTCTTTATGTGGTTGAGTCTTTTCTTGTTTGTGGGTGAAATCATTTTACTCAAAAGGTGTTTGTGGGGCCATCTTAAGATCGACCGTGTTCTCTCAATAGGTCCAATGGCTTCAAGCGACAACGACAATGGCATTCCCGTGTCCAACGAAGGGTTATTCCGCATGGTGGAAGCATTGAAAGGGCAAGTTGATACACTAGCCGAGAATGTCCGCCGCAAGGATGATTTATGGCGAGCCTGTTACGAGCATGTGAAAATGGCCCACAAGAAAGAAGTTGCTAAACTCAAGAACCGATTGAAAGGGCTCACGGGTGAAAGAAAGGTCCAAAGCATTGATACCGGTTTGGTCAACACTCTCATGTCCTACATTGACCAAAGGCTTAGTGGGCTAAATTTGCACAAGGGCCCAAACACCGATCTTCATCAAGCTTCTCTCCTCATGAACACAATGGAGGCTCTTCCCGAAAAGTTCAAGATGCCCGATATTGGCAAGTTCAACGGCAACTCTTGCCCCAACGCTCATGTCGACTCCTACATTTGGACCATGCTACCAAAGAAAGTGTCTCCTCAAATAATGGCACAATGCTTCCCGCTTAGTCTCGAGGGGGTCGCAAAATATTGGTATATGGGTCTTCCAGTTTCCACCCGCCTCAATTGGGATGCCGCTATGCTTGCCTTCAAGTCACAATATCAAGGCACTCCATATTCCGCCCCACCAAGAAGGAATTGGAGAGCACCTTGCAAATGGGTGATGAATCATTTGGGGATTTCTATCGCCGTTGGAATGACAAGCTAGCCGAGATGGTTGATAGGCCTTCCAAGAAGGAACAAATGGACATCTTCTGAAGTGTTTGAAAATGAACTACCGCAATCATCTTATGGGGCTTTTCACTCTGATTTTTCAAGCATGTATGATGCGGGGGTTAGAATTGACGATTTGCTCCGAGAAGTGGCCGAGTCCTCCTATGACACAAGCTTCAACGACAAAGGGTTCCCAAGCAATTACATGGAAGAATGTAGTGACATGGAAGACTACAATGACAATGAGGACTACAACGACATGGGGGATGACGAAAACAATCTCCGTTTCTCTTTCTCTACCTAGTAGTAGGAATAAAAAAAAAAAAAAAGAGTCAAAAGTCCTCTTTTGTGTGCATTAATGTTTTCTCTCGTCCCATGTTAAGTGTCGAGTCTTCTTATCAAATAAAAGTCGTTCTTGTCCTTATACACTCTTCCAAGTTGTTCAATCTAATTCTTGCAAAATGATGAAAAGATGTCTAAACAAGTTTTAGAACAAGGCCATCACTTGAACGCCTAGGGGCTAAACATCAACGCCAACATCAACGACGAAGCCAAGACAAACAAGGTGGAGCAACAATCATGAAGAAGTCAAGCAAAGTTTTCAAAGGGGGATTAAAAAAAAAAAAAAAAAATGCTCGCTAGGTTGAACTCTTCAAATCAACCTAGGCAAAAGTTAGAGCACAAAAAAAAAAAAAAAAAAAAAAAAAAAAATCCCCCTCAATCAAAGAAGTTCACATCAAGATCAACATCATTCCATCCACCAAAGAAGGACGAAGCTACACGACGAAGCAACAATTCCATCCGAAGAATGGAGAATTCACAAGAACTACGGTGACCTGAGCCTCTACACTGGAGGAACGTAGGCAACCCGCCGGTCCGGTCTCATGCAAGAAAGAAGAAATGTTTAGTCCTAGCGCGTTATGGTGATCGGCCTTCATCTCGAACTTGTCAAGACATCTTTGTACGATTCATTTGCCAATGAATTAATCACCAAAAAGATTGAACAACTTTCTTAGATTTGGAATCATTTCGCGTTCCTTATCGAGTCCAAGGACTTCTATTCTTTCTGCATACTCCCAATTTCTTGCAATCAAATTGGGGCTTTCCTTCTCTTCTCTCTTAATGACTTACTTGCCTTCGTGGGTCATTCAATTCAATAAAAAAAAATACATGTCAATACTAGGGACACTTCCCTAATCAAGTCAATGTCACTCACCTTTAGTGACAAGAGGTCTCCACCGCAAAATCACATGTCTTATTTCCTCAGCTAGAGTCAATGCACACTTCCTCATTAATCGAGTAAAAAATAAAGACGCAAAAGAGATGCCCGCTAGATTGAAAACCTGAAAGGGCGGTCTAGGCAAAAAACAGGGTGCGTCATAAAAAAAAATGAGAGAGTGAGAGAGAGAAGGGAAAGAGAAATGGAGATCCCCGGCTTCTAAAAAAGACAACTACACGAGCTCTACATTGGATCTCCTCAATAAGTCAATTCCCCACCGAGTCAACTTTGGGATTGCAAAAGGCTCAACAAGATATTGCACCATCAAAGGTTGTCTTGGGTTATTGGCATCATTCCCCAGCAGTGTGCATTTTTGGGATCCATCCGAGAAAGAGCCCATCATAAAAGGGCATGAGATTGCACAAATAATGCCTAGCTAAGTTAATTGACTTGGGCCACAAACAGCAACAATATGTGTCTCAGTTTTCAAGCTTCTTCAAGAATGTGCTTCTAAAGTACGCCGAAAGGCTCCCGAGAAATGGAGTAGCTCTTGCCATATCCTCCCATGTTTGTTCCCTCGCACGAGGACGAGTCACTCTTGCTTTGCTCAACAAATGGTGACGCCCTATGGGCTATGTGACTCAAGAACAAGGGCTTCTTTTGATTCATTTAACAATCAATACGCCCTAGGGACTATGCTCGAGAAAGATGTGTGAGACTATCCTCAAGGTCTCTCAAAAGGGATGTCAAAAAGCCCTCTTGTCACGTGTGCCCGTGCTCGTTCCCCCAATCAAGGATGGACCTTTCTCGCAATCAATGATGGCACTCTAGGGGCTACGGTCAAGTCTTAAAGGCTCCCTCGGCAAAGAGCAATTAACTCCCCAGCAGTATCCCCAGCCAAGTCATGTGCAACATTGGAAGCTTCCTCAATTCGGCACCGAAGGTCTCAACGGGCTTCGCAATCTACAATCTTTTGGGCTATGGCATTACAATAATTCAAGAAAAGGGCAATATTGGGGCTTCGCAACCGACAGTGTTTTGGGGACAACAATGCTCAAGCAATGCAATGTGGAGTAGTCTTATGGCTCCATGAAAGAGATCAAGCTTCAAAGGTCTCTCAACACTTCAAGTCAAAGGCCTCTTGGTTTTAAATAAAGACTCCGATGTTATGAAAGTTGATGATTTTTGTTAGAACTTTCAACGAGATCATGAAGAAAGTCTTAGAGAAAAGGAAAAAGATTCAATATGCTAAACTCTAATCAAAACAGGGTTATAGCGGGAAATGCCACGGCCAATCCCAATGTTTCTGCAATTCAGCACCCCCTTCTCCAAGATCAAAAGCACAAGGTGCAGCTCAGATAAAGTTGGGCCACAGCACTAGTTGCATCCGAAGATCCGTCATTAGTTCAACTCAAGAAGAGTCAAGCAAGCATACTCATCTGGGACTTTATCACACCAAGACCTTATCCTCCGCGACCTCGACGGCACCGTAAGGCATTACTGCATCCTTTGACATAAGCCCTCCGCCATTTGGGTATCAACCACAATGAGGCCATTCATCTCCTCAGTAAGAGCAAGAAGGGGATCTCTATCAAGAATTCTACCCGACGGTACATCCGCTCTCAATGCCGAGCCAATCACAAGATAATTTGGGGCTTTACATTCCACCGTCTTGAAGCTCACAAACAAAAAGTCCATGACATTTGGGACTTAGCAATTTCTCGAAGCTTGGCATCCATAATCTTCTCTTGGGGCTTGCTCACGCCAACAACAAAGGGCGATTTACTCGAATGGGCCAAGAACTGATTTATCTTGGGGCTATGCAAGCCACTCAAAGGCGTTCTAGGGACTTCACAATCAGCAACCCCTTGGTATCTCGGCATCAAAAGCCTTTTGAATCCCCATAACCGACAAATCTCTTGGGGCTAGACATCAATCTTCGTTGGGCACACCGGCGACAACAGAATTCAAGCAAGGCAATCCGGACTTCGAATGAACATGACTTGATCTTGGGTTGGCTTCACAAGCACACAATGGTTAAAATGGTTCACCCACGGACTAAAAAAAAAAAAAAAAAAAAGAAAATCTTTTCCTCACATGTGTGCATATTCTTTCCTTTCTAATCTAAAAAAAAAAAAAAAAAAAAAAAAAAAATCTTTTTTCCTTTTTCTCCTTCTATGTGTAAAAATATGTGCTTTACTTTGCTTTGCTCCATAGCTTCTTCCCCAGAGTGCTCCATCATCCTTGAACTACGCTGGTCTGATTCCCTTCAAAGGATACGTAGGCAGCCTTTGGCACGACCAACCCATAATTCAGAATGTCATCTCAACAACATTCCATCGAAGGCAACGGCAGTTCATCATCTTCATCAAAAGTATCAACATCCTTCGGCAATCCATCTCCAATCAAGCGGCAATGGTAAGTGAAGGTATGAATGCATCCGAGGCTTTCCTCAAATCACACCGCACACAAAATCACTTTCTCCATTCCTACAAAAGCTCTCTCTCATGCAAAACTGCTCTCAAATCACATTGCACCACGAGCACAATTTCTCTCTTCATGCACAAACACATATACCTGCCAAGCACACAACATAACAGGTATCACCACGAAGTCAACAGCATCCGCTACTCAAGGCACTTCATACCCAGTAGAAAATGGTCCACAGTCAACCATGCCCTCATCCCCGCAAAAGTCAACTGCAACGCCAAACAGCACACGGCTTCAAAGCAGCAATTCGACAACAAAGGTTCACTAACGGCCTCAAAGGTTCACTAACGGCCTCATTAACGGATTTCACTAACGGATTCGTCAACAAAGGTTCACTAACGGCCTCGAAGGTTCACTAACGGCCTCATCAACGGATTTCACTAACGGATTCGTCAACAAAGGTTCACTAACGGCCTCGAAGGTTCACTAACGGCCTCATCAACAGATTTCACTAACGGATTCGTCAACAAAGGTTCACTAACGGCCTCGAAGGTTCACTAACGGCCTCATCAACGGATTTCACTAACGGATTCGACAACAAAGGTTCACTAACGGCCCCATCAAAGGATTTCACAAACGGATTCGTCAACAAAGGTTCACTAACGGCCTCGAAGGTTCACTAACGGCCTCATTTCAAAGGGTTCACTAATGGCCTCATTCAAAGGTTCACTAACGGCCTCATTCAAGGGTTCACCAACGGCCTCGAAGGTTCACTAATGGCCTCCTCAAAGGTTCACTAACGGCCTCAAGGTTCACTAACGGCCTCCTCAAAGGTTCACTAACGGCCTCATTCGAAGGTTCACTAACGGCCTCATTCAAGGGTTCACTAATGGCCTCACTTAACGGATTCAGCCGGCAGGTTTACCAACGGATCATGCCACCCCCCTCTATCAACAAAAGACGCTCACACAGGGAGCGCACCCCTATCTCTAGCAATTTTAAATTACTACTTTCATCGAGTCTTTGCTTTCTTTTCTTTCTTTTTCTTTGTCGATGTCCTCGGCGGGTGTTTTTACTTTCGTCGACGCGTTTTGCTTTGCAATCCACGTCGCCGAGGGGCTCTGTAGACACCCCGCCTTGGACCTCTCACGTTGATTGCATACAAAGTATTTTTATTTAACTTATTTTTGTTGATTTCTGTTACTTCGGTTAAGTTCCTAACTGATTCCGTTAGTTTTGGACTAAACTGCATAACAGAGTTAACTTTTAGGGTCAGTCTGTCATTCTGTCCTTTTCTGCCGCGGGCGCTTCCGGAACTGTTAACGGGCTGCGCGCGCGTCTCGCCCCAAAAGCGGGACTCGCGCGCTTCCCATTTTGGCAGTAACGGATTGCACCTTATTTCCCTCCCTTTTCTTATTTGCAACATCTCTTTCTTGATCACAAAAGACTTCTTTTCTCATCCATATTCATCCCCCTAGTTTTATAACCTCCAATCCCATTATTCTAGCCATCTCTTTAAAACAAAATAATTCATTTTTATTTTATTTGATTTTCTTTTATTTCTTTCATTTATGATTTTATTTATCTTATTTTCTATTGGTCAATTCCATCTCACATGGATTGACCAATTTCCCTCCAACCTTTCCCTCTCTTTTTTACCTATAAAAACCATCATCTTCTACCTTAGAAATGAGACTCTTTTTTACACTCTTTGGACCTTAATCTCACATTTTCACTACACCTACACTATACACGATTCTCTACACAAATTCTCCAACAAGAGTTTCTATACAACAAATTGTTCTACAACAATTTCATTACAACAACAACACTTTCAAGTCAAGGTTCTAAGTCCTCTTTCTCAAGGTACAACTCCATTTTCTTCCTTTGTTTTCTTCTTCTTGATGTATGCAATCCCCATTAATGGGACATGACCAACATGACTACTTCACATATTGAAGTTAGTTAAGGTTATCTCCCTATATTTTAATCTTAACTTTAATTCACCATGTTAATTTCTCTTCATCTCTTAATGTAATTCTTTAACATTACTTGTTGCATGTAATCTTTATCATTAAATAAATAAAACAATTCTATTTTATTTCCCCTTTATTTCCTCTTTTCTTCTCATCACAATTGTTAGCACATTTCTATTTAATTAATTGAAGGACATGTAAATATTAGAACACCAATAGTAGCAAGACCCGCGTAAGCGGGGCGGAGTGGGTGTTTAAGTACTTCCCACTCCGTCACCTAACCCCCGAACCCTTCTCTCCCGAATCTCTGGTTTTGTACATAAATTAGGCTATTTCTAGGTTTTTCTTATGTTCCTTTAAAAACATAGGTGGCGACTCTAAACAATCTAAAACAAGTTAGACATCCTAGGATAATTCACCGCTCTAGCCAAGTTGTGGTTTCCCGGGGTATCTACAGCCAGCTGGACACACATATAAGTACACAAGTAATATTTACGTGATATACCAAAACTAGCACTAGGCCCAAGGTAAGGGACTAGTCCATTAACCACATAAATCACGTAAGTACAATTGCATAATCTCGTTAATTTCAAATTATATCACATTTGATATTCATCATTCACCAATTAAGCCCATATACATTAGACTTAACACTCATAACAACCTTCCCAAAACACTCCTACAATTACCCTAGACCAACCTCTAGGCTAAACAAAGATCACCCTTTAATTCACCCATTTGAAACCATTATTCATTCACAGGGGAGTGTGTGCGGCCGCCCATGGAGGGGCGTGCGGTCGCTCACTTAAAGAAAAACCAAGAACAAATCCTTCCAGAAGATTGTGCGGTCGCCTGCCCATTTTGGGCGGCCGCCCAAACTTCACGCCAGGCCTAAAACTGAGATTGTTATACTCCCTTCGTTTTACCATCCCAAAAGTATAACACCTAACATTGCTCAACGTTTGTACCCTACACCACTGACCTCAAATTCCTTACAAGAGCAATATACCCCTACTAATAACATCTTGAAACCCAAGCATAACATCCTTGCAACCTAACTATACTAATATTCCCAAACAAGAGTATACTTCACCATTATTGAAAACCACAATACATATAACATAGATCAATCATTTTAACAATTAAGGGGAAGTAGTAACTTACTTCTCAAATACCAAGCTTACCCAGAACCTATATTTTCATACTCAGTTTACACATCTTCCATGGGAATTAAACCCAAAAATTTCACCACTTATCATTACTTCAACCCTTATCATTAAACTTCATAACTTATATCAAATCCACAACAAGAACATCACAATTATAATGATACTAATATTCGGTCTCAAACTTGCTAGTACCAATACCAATTATATTTCTTTCGGGACGATCTCACTTTTCAAATAATAGATTCACCCAAATTTCATAATATCAATCACAACTTCATAATTAACAATAAAATTACCATATATAGCATTTAAGCACAAAATCACAATTTAAGGGGAAATAGTAACTTACCTACTCTGGAGTCAAACTCGTTGAAAAATTATAATAAAAATATGTAGACGATCTACCCACCGCCCTGATCATTTTTATATAATTAGATAAGGCTTCACATATGAAATATATAAACATTTTTATAATTAAAGGAGAATAGTGACTTACTATTACGAAAATTAGACATTTTTCTGATCGGCTATAAACGCTCTTCTCAACGCCCTGATCATTTTGGTGCAGTCGGATTTTGGATCGGAGTAATAATTAAAAAGATAAAATGATATTTAGGAGGAACTTTTATACAGAACAAGAGAGAGATGGAGAGAAATGAGAAGAAATAAGAAAGAGGAAAGTGTCTGCGCATATGCGCAGAGAGAGGAAGAGATAAGTGTTTAAATAATTGGCTATTTACACTTAGGCCCCTCCAAGTTAAGCAATTACATTTAAACCTCCAAGTTTCAATTTTAACACTTAACCCCCTTATCATTATTTACTAATACTAACTCTACTAAACTTCTACTTATGCTAGTAAATCATTTTGCACCCCAAATACTTTTTATTAAATATTTAAATAGATCAAATAAGTCTCTTAAAATAATCAAACTAACACAAATTAAAATATAAAATAATATTATGCATAAAATTTATATAAAATTGGGACGGGCGTTACAATACCCAGACCAGTTCCTCTTATATTGGATGCACCATCTGTAAATAGGGTCCACTTAAGGATGTCGTCACCTTGAACCTGTTGAACTTCTAGTTCTAGTTTGGGCTACATACTTGGACTGAAGTCTGCCACAAAGTCTGCAAGTGCCTGTGATTTTATTGCTGTTCTTGGCTCATATCTGATATCATATGTTCTCAGCTGGACGGACCACTTTGATATCCTTCTGGGCATTTCTTGTTTTCTCATAACATTCTTTATTGGGTAATTAGTACGAATATAAATAACACGAGTCTCAAAATAATGCCTTAATTTAACTGAAGCAGTAATTAAAGCCAAAATCAACTTTTCTAGATGGGAGTACCTGGTTTCCGCATCCAAAAGAGTTTTACTTATATAGTATATTGGATGCTGGTTACCATCTTGCTCTCGTACAAGGACTTCACTAACAGCTGCCTCTAAGACGACTAAATATGCATATAGGGGTTCGCCTTCTTGAGGTCTGGCTAGCAGTGGAGATGTTGACACAGTGGAGATGTTGACAGGTACTGTTTCAATTCCTGAAATGCCTTCTCATGTAGTTCTGTCCACTCGAATTTGCTATTCTTCTTCAGGATATCATAGAACGGCTTGCATCTTTCTGAGGATTTTGAAATAAATCTGTTGAGGGCTGCTACCTTCCCTGATAATCTTTGCTTTTAGCAGGCTGTCAACTTCCTCCTGGATAATCTAATTCCTTTCTTGAGCAAACTTTATCCTTTTTTGTCGCACCGCCTTGAAGGAAGGATCTATGTTAAGCTTATGAGTTATGACGTCTTTACTAATCCCATTATGTCTTCATGTTTCCATGTAAAGCTCTTGACCCTTTCTCTTAAAATATTGATCAACTCTTCTTCAAACTCTGCTGGTACATCTTGGCCAATTAGCACCTTCAAATCTGGGTTAAATGGATCCAAGAGTATTTCTTTTACATCATGCTCCCTTGCTTCCAAGACCTGACGTGCTTTCTTCTTTAATTGCTATGCTTGCCGAGTGGACAACGTCGTCTTCATAGATATCATGTAGCAATCCTTCGCTGTCTGCTGGTCACTGTAAATCTTGACAACTCCCCAAGGTGTCGACATCTTCACACACTGATGGTAGGTGGATGGCACAGCCTTCATAGAGTGGGTCCAGGGTCTGCCCAGGATTACATTGTAGCTGGTTGCACAATCTACCACACAAAATCTTTCCATGGAGTTGACGCCTTTAATGTATACTGGGAGTCTGATTTCTCCTGCTGTATCTTTTGTTTCACCACCGAAGCCCATAAGTACTGAAGTATTCTTGACTACCTCAGTCATTGGAATGTTCATCTCTTTCAAGGCTGCCACGGTGACAAGGTTTACTGAACTACTTTTATTTACTTAAATTCTTTTGACCCTGCAATTTGATATCTGGAGAGCAATGACCGATGCATCATGGTGTGGATTTAAGATGTTGTCCCTGTCTTCTTCTTCGAAGGTGATGATGTCTTGAGAAATTAACTGAGATGTCATTTTTGGTCTTCCAGGCTTTTCATCCTTAGACTCCTTAGCATGCCTTTTAGCTGCAGAATAGGAAGTACCACAAATGTCAGATCCACCATTGATTACCTTAGTAGTTACAGGAGGATATGGTGGTCATGCTGTAATCGTCTCCTTATTCTCCATCTTGTTTCTTCTATGTTTGAGTCATTCTCCAAGGTGTCCTTTTAACAGCAGATAGTTGATTTGTTTGCGTAAGGCGATGCAATCCTTAGTGAGATGTCCAAAATCATCTTGGTAGGCACACCATTTGGATTTGTCCTTCCAGCCTGAAGACTTTTCATTCCTCTTTGACCATCTCGCTTTGTCACCTAGGTTCCTCATTGCACAAAGGATACCTGAAACATCAACAGAAAAACAATAGTCAGAAATCTTAGGACATTGAATATCATTTTTTTACAGAATTGATCTTATTTTGATTATTTATGAGATTGTAAGGATCCCGCCCCGCGCGGAAACGCGATGAGTTTTGGGGCGAAAAAGCCGAACACAGTTATCTCACAAAACATAACGGAGTCGCCACTTTTGTTAATTATTTAACCCAACAAAAGAAAAGGTTAGAGATTCTATTAGTTCGGAGGTCAGGTTACGTCTTGGGAAGAGTTTCACGTCACCCAAGCCGCCTCGGACAAATCCGAGTCTCCCTTGTGTTTGTTGACCAAAATGTGCAAGTGTGTGTGTGTGTGTGTGTGTTTGAAAATGGGAGAAACTGACTTTTAACAGAAATCAGTTAGAAACTTAACAAGGAAGGTTTATTTTGTAATCAGTTTAACAAAAAGGGGTAAAACTGGAAAAAAGTGCTTCCTGCCCAAACTAGCCGTATGGCTGGTTTAAACCATCCATACGGCTCATTTGTCCATCCCAGGTTTTTTACAGATTTATCAGAAATAGTCCAGTTTCAAACAGAAACAGAGTATTCTGTTGAAACTGGACAGAATTGTGACTTTTCAATTTGGGTTGAATCAAAGTTTGGGTGGTAAAGATTGAGACTTTACCACCCAAACTTGATCATTATAGCATAAATAAGCCTAAACATCATAAATATGCAAGGGCTCTCTCCATATGTGCAATGGATCACCAAGCCAAAAGTAAAGACATAAATATAAATTGCATAAATCATAACAAGCCTTAGGTTATCCCTTTGGTTTAGAACCCATAATCATGCATAAAACATGAAGGGCACCATGGATCAAGGCTTGGATCACATTTGTATGATTGCATAAATTAAATGACATAAATTAAAAGACATTAAATAAAGAAATAAATCTATATATATATATATATATATATATATATATATATATATATATATATTAAAGTTGGTGAGGAGTGTTGTGGATTTGACATGTGGACATATTTTAGTAAAAACTTGATTTTAGAGAAGCCACATCAACATCATCTTAAAATCTAAATGACTTTTGATATTCTCATTCTTAGCTAATACTATTAGTTAATCATATTAGTAATTATATGAGTTAACTATTACTATTAATAGTATAATTTAACAATTACTATTAATAGTATTAGTTAACAATATTAGTTACAATACAAGTTAAATATTACTATTAATAGTATTAGTTAACTATAATAGTTACTATATTAGTTAACTATTACTATTAATAGTATTAGTTAACTATTACTATTAATAGTATTAGTTAACTATAATAGTTACTATATATAAGTTAATTATTACTATTAATAGTATTAGTTAACCATAATAGTAACTTTATAAGTTATTTTTTACTATTAATAGTATTGGTTAACTATAATAGGCTACATACATTAACTATTACTATTATTAGTATTAGTTAATTATAATAGTTACTATATAAGTTAGATTATTAATTTTTAATATTAATTAATCATAATAGTTACTATATCAATTAACTATTACTATTAATAATATTATTTTATAATAATAATTATATTAATAATTATTATTATATAAATTAATCATTGCTATTAATATATATTAACTATTACTATCAATAGTATTAATTAATTATAATAGTTATTATAATAATAGTAATCATATAGATTAATTTTTATTATTGATAGTATTAGTTAAAATGTTGATTACTATATTAGTTAACTATAATTAAAATATTTTTAAGACATAGTATTGGTTTCCCGTGCAGAGCACGGGTTACCCGCTAGTTGAGTATAGTGACGTCCGTGCATCGCACGGGAGTAACACTAGTAAAAATAGAAGATGAGATGAAGAGAAGATGAGACAAAGATTCAATCTTTAAGCAAGCTTGGGGTAAATCATTAATTGATTGACCCAAGTTTGCTTCTTCCATCACTTAGGGATCATGGACCCTAAGCTTTCACTTAATCATGGTTTGATCATTGTGTTTTCTTTTGGATTAGATGGGACTTTAAACATAAGAGGGATACTACTCTTGGTAGTTCTTCACCATTATCTAAAGTGAGCCATAATCTATCACAAAGAAAATTAATCAATTTTGATGAGAGGAGAACTTTGGAGAGTAACTTCGCTATCAAAAATTCTTGTCCCAGTGAGAGGGGATGAGCCCTCTATTTATAGGAGAAAATGTTCCATTTTAGCCCTTCAACTATGGGCTTGGGCACCAAGCAAATGGGGACATTTTCACTTTAGTCCCTCAATTATGGCCTTGTGAGTTGCTTAGGGGCTAAGCATAAAAATGGGTTAAGATTGGATCATAAAATGGGTCATTTATACTCATAAAATGGTCACAAATTGGGTTGAAATTGGATCATTTTTGGGCATAAAATGGGGCATTTTGGCTGGGAATAAAGTCTTTTTAGAGCAGCCATGTTGGTGACACAAAGGAGGTGACAAACCAATCAGGAAAGGCCAAGTGGGTGCTGTGACCGGAGGGGGGACAAGGGAGAGTGACCGACCAATCACATCGTAGCAAGTGGGGGGCTGTCGGGCGCGTGAAAGTCACGCAGGGGACATGGCGCATGCCACTGGCAGGAGGCTGACGCGCGGCGGCTTGGGCGAATGAGGAGGGGACACGTGGCGAGGCTGTCGGTTGGTGTTGTGCGTTTTTAGAAAACGCATAATGGATGTGCGACCGTTCCTCCTGGGTGATTTTCAGATAATTCCTACAAAGTCCTTTTGGGCTTTGTGGGAAATTCACCACTAGTACTGGCTTTCTGGAAATTACCGTAAGGTCCCTCCCTTTCCAAAATAATTCTGTTAATGCCTAAAATACCCCTTGAACACTATAATGACCCAATTAAGTCCCAAATTACCCCTTAATTCCACAATTTGATTATTTAAGGATAGTAATCCGGATCGGGGTACTTACAGAGCCCCTTGGCAACATCGCTTTTGAAGAAAGCGGGGTTGTCGATAAAAAAAGAATCCCTATCCGGTGAACTACCGGAATGGGAGAGAAGGTGACCGAAGTGGTTAAGTGGCTGGACCCTTATCTGTAAAGGATTCCTACGTATCCCTATCCGAGGGAATCAAGCCAGTCATAGTTCTGGTGAGAGAGTTTAAGGCTACTCGAACCTATAAGCATCCCAATCCGATGGGAGGACGGCTTGACCGATTTGGGTGAGAGGGTTTAAGGCTACTCAAACCTATAGGCATCCCAATCCGATGGGAGGATGGCTTGGACGATTTGGGTGAGAGGGTTTAAGGCTACTCAAACCTATAGGCATCCCGATCCGATGGGAGGACGGCTTGGCCGATTTGGGTGAGAGGGTTTAAGGCTACTCAAACCTATAAGGATCCCGTTTTGATGGGAGGACGGCATATCCGATTTGGGTGAGAGATTCTGAGGCTACTCAAACCTATAAGCATCCCATTTTGATGGGAGGACGGCATAGCCGATTTGGGTGAGAAATTCTGAGGCTACTCAAACCTATAAGCATCCCATTTTGATGGGAGGACGGCATAGCCGATTTGGGTGAGAGATTCTGAGGCTACTCAAACCTATAAGCATCCCATTTTGATGGGAGGACGGCATAGCCGATTTGGGTGAGAGATTCTGAGGCTACTCAAACCTATAAGCATCCCATTTTGATGGGAGGACGGCATAGCCGATTTAGGTGAGAGATTCTGAGGCTACTCAAACCTATAAGCATCCCATTTTGATGGGAGGACGGCTTGGCCGATTTGGGTGAGAGATTCTGAGGCTACTCAAACCTATAAGCATCCCATTTTGATGGGAGGACGGCTTGGCCGATTTGGGTGAGAGATTCTAAGGCTACTCAAACCTATAAGCATCCCATTTTGATGGGAGGACGGCATGGCCGATTTAGGTGAGAGATTTTAAGGCTACTCAAACCTATGGGCCTTAGGTGGATATTCACTAATCCCTTCCTAAACAGGCATGGCTTAAAGGCCGAACTTGGTCAACTTGACTCTATTCGGAGAGGGTTGACTAAAGAATGGGCATGGCTCAGAGGCTCAAATGATGGGCATGGCTTAGAGGCTGGGCTCGATTGACTATGCTCTATTAGGAGAGGGTCGATTCGAGGATAACTGGCCTTACGTCCAACTAAGGACTGCCGTGACACATGGTCAGTTTGGTCAACTTATCTTATGGCGGAGGGTCGAATATACAAATGGGTCAACTCATCTCATGGCGGAGGGTCGACTACAAGGCTGGTCTTACGTCTCTCTGGACTGCCGTCACAATGATAGGTTTTCTCTAACCTGACCACTCTCGGTGACAAAGGTTTTCATGACTATATTGGTCTTACGTCCTACCAAGGATTGCTGTGACACATGGTCAGTTTGGTCAACTTATCTCATGGCGGAGGGTCGACTATACAAATGGGTCAACTCATCTCATGGCGGAGGGTCGACTACAAGGCTGGTCTTACGTCTCTCCGGACTGCCGTGACACATTTGGTCAACTTTTCTCATGGCGGAGGGTTGACTACACAAACTGGCAAATTGGTCAACTTGGCTCTATAGGAGAGGGTTGACTAAATGATCAGACTTACGAAGGACTGCCGGGACAAGGTCAACTTGGCTCTATGGGAGAGGGTTGACTAAACGGTCGGACTTACGAAGGAATGCCGGGACAACAAAACCCAATGGTCTTACGTCATGCCAGATGGCCAAGGACGAATTTTATGGAACCTAATGGTCTTACGTCATGCCGGACGGCCAAGGACGAATTTTACGGAACCTAATGGTCTTACGTCACGCTGGACGGCCAAAGGGAAAATCTAACGAAACCTAATGGTCTTACGTCACGCCGGACGGCCAAAGGGCAAATCTAACGAAACCTAATGGTTTTACGTCACGCTGGACGGCCAAAGGGAAAATCTAACGAAACCTAATGGTCTTATGTCACGCTGGACGACCAAAGGGCAAATATAACGAAACCTAATGGTCTTACATAACACCGGACGGCCAAAGGGCAAGTTTAACGAAGCCTAATGGTCTTACGTCACGCCGGACGGCTAAAGGGAAAATCTAACGAAGCCTAGTGGTCTTACGCCACGCTGGACGGCCAAAGGGAAAATCTAACGAAACCTAATGGTCTTACGCCACGCTGGATGGCCAAAGGACAAGTTTAACGAAGCCTAATGGTCTTACGTCACGTTGGACAGCCAAAGGGAAAATCTAACGAAACCTAATGGTCTTACGCCATGCTGGACGGCCAAAGGGCAAATCTAACGAAACCTAATGGTCTTACGTCATACCGGACGGCCAAAGGACAACTCATAACCTAATGGTCTTACGTCACACCGGACGACCAAAGGGCAAGTTTAATGAAGCCTAATGGTCTTACGTCACGCTGGACGGCTAAAGGGAAAATCTAATGAAACCTAATGGTCTTACGCCACGCTGGACGTCCAAGGACGAATTTTACGGAACCTAATGGTCTTACGTCACGTTGGACGGCCAAAGGGAAAATCTAACGAAACCTAATGGTCTTACGTCACGCTGGACGGCCAAAGGGCAAATCTAACAAAACCTAATGGTCTTACGTCACGCTGGACGGCCAAAGGGCAAATCTAACAAAACCTAATGGTCTTACGTCACGCCGAATGGCCAAAGGGCAAATCTAACGAAACCTAATGGTCTTACGTTACGCTGGACGGTCAAAGGGCAAATCTAACGAAACCTAATGGTCTTACGTCACACCGGACTGTCAAAGGACATTCTCACAAAACCTAATGGTCTTACGTCACGCCGGATGGCCAAAGGACACAATCTCACAAAACCTAATGGTCTTACGTCACGCCGGACGACCAAAGGACACAATCTCACAAAACCTAATGGTCTTACGTCACGCCGGACGACCAAAGGACACAATCTCTTCACAAATACTCCCTCAAATGCCCGATGCCATTTGAAAGGGAAAAAACATATCAAGACACAAAATACTCTCTCAAATGCCCGATGCAATTTGAAAGGGAAAAACATATCTTAACACAAAACACTCCCTCAAGTGCCCGACGCGACTTAAAAGGGAAAAACACATATTTTCACAAAACACACCCTCAAGTTCCCGACGCGACTTGAAAGGGGGGACAAAACATTCATTTCTCAAAATTATGGTGCTAAAAGGGCAAATTTTAAAAATGCTCATTCCTCAAGGCAAATCTTTTAACGAAGCATGCCAGTCAAATTTTTATTTTAACTTAAACGCGAGGTTTGTTACGCATAAAGTCCTTTGGAGCTTTGTCCATTTCTTGGGAGCGATCGGGAGTGGAGAACCCTTTTGTCGTCGATGTTGGGGTAGCCCCATGTCCTTGTAATCATCGATGTTGGGGTAGCCCCATGTCCTTGTTGGCGTCGGTGGCGGCATAGCCCCATGTTTTCAGCCGGCGTAGCCCAAATATCATCGTTTGACGGTTAGGAACCCATCCCTTTTTCATGGCGCACTCTTTCTTTTGCCTAGGCCGCCCTTGCGGGTTTTCAATTTAGCGGGCTACTTTTTTGGTGCCTTTCTTTCTATTTTTCTCTTTCTTTTATGAGTGATCCAACCGACTCGACGGGACGGGGACTTAATATGTCCTTTTGGGGGAAACATGCAAGGGCCTTTATTTAAGGGGGAGAGAGTCCTTTTATGTTGATGAACAATGTATCATGAAACGGGAGGAAGCCCTTGCTTGACAGAAGGCAAGTGTTTAGCTCTTTCCTAGGATGTAGAGAAGAAGACTTGTAGAGACATTTGAAATTGGCCTTAGTTAATATCATCAAAATGATTGCTTGAACGGACCATGTTCATTATTAAGTCAGGATTATAACAAGCAATTAGCCTTGACATGTATAACTGTTGTGATCAATTGAGATTAAGATTCGATCAATGGCAAGATCGGGAAGGAAAAGGCTTTTTGGGTCATTTCAGGGTTTCAGGGTCTTGGCGTGACCACGGAAAGGGATTTTGACCAAAGAAGGGGAATCATAATTCATGGGTTCCTTTGTGGAGCCGAACAATGTCTATCTAAAAGATCGGTCATTGGCGCGACCGCAGAGAAGAGACTTTGGTTATTTTTGGGAGTGTAGATACCCCGAGGGCAGGACCACGGCTTAGGCTCGAGCGTGTGAATCACCCTAGGGATGTCTAATTGATGTTTTAGAGTCGCCACCCACGTTTTTTGAGGAACGTAAGAAAACCTAATGTTTATGAGCCTAAGTTTGATTTACGAAAACAGAGATTCTTTGGGATGAGGGGTTCGGGGGTTAGGTTACGAAATGGGAAGTACTTAAACACCCATTTCGCCCGAGCAAAGTCGGTCTTGTTTGTTCATAATTCACTTTTAAAGATAAATGTGTTCTTCCTATTAAAATGATGATAAAAAAGGGTTTTAGGGTTCGAAATGTAGGGAGATGACTCCTAGGCCAATTCAATGTAATAAAAGGACCGTTGGTGTCATGTCCCAAATGGTTTTGGGTGATTGCACATTTGATTGAAGAAGAAGAAGAAGAAGAAGAAGAAGAGGAGAAATGTTTAAGACATTTACCTATAGTATCCTTCAAAAAGAACCTCGGAGTTGAATATTTTGTTGAAGAAGTCCCAAGAAGAAGTCTAGGAAAGAAGTGAGTAAAAAGGTTTGAAAGTAATGATGTCCAAGGTCCTCCTCCAATGATGGATTGGAGGGGTTTTTATAGTTGAAAAATGACTGTTTTTGGAGCCAAACGGAGTCTCCAAGAAATCTTTCCCGGGCAAAATCATGTATAATGAGTAAGGGAGAGATTCTTGGACATAATCTGTAACTGACACGCCCCAGAAGCGCGCGCATCCCACCTAGGCGGCGGAAGGCGCGCGCGTCTAGCCTCAAGGGGCAGAGGCGCGCGACTCTGAGAAGCAATTTTTGACAGAATGGACTAAAAAGTTAGAACTGTTATTCTGTTTAGTCCCGGGACTTAACGGAGTCCGTCTGGAACTTAACCAAAGTAACAGAAACTAACAGGAAACACTTAAAAGAGGGAGAAACACAAAATCAAGTGTGCAATCGGGGTGAGCGGTCCAAGGCGGGGTGTCTACAGAGCCCCTCGGCGGCGTGGATTGCGAAGCAAACGCGCCGATGAAAGACAGACATCCGCCTAGGACATCACCAAGAAAAGGAAAAGACTCGATAAAAGCAGGAATTTGAAATTGCAGAGGATAGAGGTGTGCTCCCTGTGTGAGCGGCTTCGAGAGATAAGGGTGCGCTCCCTGTGTGAGCGGCTTTGCCGATAGCGGGATCCGTTTGCTGGAAGCGGGATCTGTTTGCTGAGAGCGGGATCTGTTTGCTGAGAGCGAGATCCGTTTGCTGGAAGCGGGATCTGTTTGCTGAGAGCGAGATCCGTTTGCTGAAAGCGGGACCTGTTTGCTGATAGCGAGATCCGTTTGCTGGAATGCGGGACCCGGAGGACCGTCTGCTGAAGTGCGGGACCCGGAGGACCGTCTGCTGAAGTGTGGGACCCGGAGGACCGTCTGCTGAAGTGTGAGACCCGGAGGACCGTTCGCTGAAGTGCGGGACCCGGAGGACCGTTTGCTGAAGTGCGGGACCCGGGGGACCGTTTTCTGAAGCACGGGACCCGGGGGACCGTTTGCTTTGAATGGATGCAGATCTTGTTGTCGTGAGTCATACTTTGATGTTGACTGTTTGACTTTGACTTTTGATGGGGTGCGAGCACAGTTGACTGCGGAATGCTTTGTGCTGGGGATGAATTGTAAAAACTGATCTTTTGAGAAAAATGAAAGACACCCTACTTTGAGTGGGAGTTTCTATCCTATTTCAGTTTTTAGACCTACCTTAAGGGCGGACCAAATTAATGTGTGCCCTTCCGAGTGCTTGCTGCCGTCGTTTTGAGCTTCTCTTGTTGGTGGGATTGATCTTTTCTGTAGATAGAAGGCGTTTGAACGTGCCTGGGCTTCCTTCTTGAACTGACAAGGGCTATTTCTGGAGCCTTCTTATGCCTGGGACGTAGGCGCTTCCCCTCTTGGATATGGGACGCGCGCGCCTTGTAGACCGGTGTCGGGAGGCGCGCGCCTCTGGGAGGCGAAATTCAGGGCCTGATATTTGCTGGCCAAAAGATCCTCCAACAGCTATAATATCAGCTTCTGGTCGACAATTCGATTCCAACAGCCCTTTTCTGTCATTTTTGAACCCCATTCTATTACCCAATCTTGCTTATAACCTTCTTTCCCATGGCCTCCAACCTTTTTAGTCTTGATGCCGAGGTTGTCAAGAGTTACGAGAAGGATTTGTCGACCTTCGTGTATTTTTTTAAGACCCATCCCAAAAATGCCTTCATCAAAGATTTTGGGCTTCGAATTCTCTTCACTTTGCAGACATTGAAGCCGGATTGGGACTTGTTGAAGGCTGCTGCAGCCTTTTGGGATTGTGATAGCCATACATTCAACTTTTCGGCTAATGAAATGGTGCCGACCGTTGATGATTTTGGGGCCATTTTGGGTATGCCTTTGGCCGGTCGGATTGCCGTCCCCAAGTATCACCGCGGTGTTGTTGATTCTTGGGTTGACATTCTGAATCTCCCTGTTGGAGAAGTGAAGAAGATGATGCACGGGACCGTTGTTGACATAGCTGAGCTTCCGATGTTTTTCAGTTTGCATTCGGAAGATGTCGTGGTTCAATCCTTTAAGAGAAATGCCATGGCTGTCTGCCTTTTCAGTGAGGTTTTGTTTGTCACTCCCCTGGGTATTGCGGATGTGCAGTTGGCTGAAATTGTGTTGCAGGCGAAAGGACAGCGATTTAGCATAATTCCGCTCGTTGTAGGAGAGTCCTTACATGGTTTGGATGAATTGCACCGTACGGGCGAGATGCGACGGGGAAGCCCTTTGCTTTTGACCATATGGCTTCGGGAGCATTTCAGGCTTTATGCGTTGGATGGCGACCTTTCTCCTTTTGCTGTTCATAGGCGTCGGTTGCTGATTAGAGATTTGACCGAAGAAGGTTGGAGGAGATTTTTTGCTTCTCGTCTTACAGCTGACATTGAATGGTGTCCTTGGGGTCTTCACCCTTTTGTGGAGTGGACCTGTGGTTTTCAGCATGTGGTTTTACCCGGATTGAGGGACTCTTCGTTTTATCAGCCAGAACGGGTTTTGAGACAGTTTGGTCGTCAGCAAATAATTCCTTTTCCGAGGAATGGGGTACTTCGTCCAGTTTCTTATATGGGTCCGGACTTCTCGAATGAGCTCCAAGCGGCTTGGGGAGATGATCGTGACCGTTGGGCTTCCGCTCCATTGCACCGGGGCAGTATTTTTCTTCCCGAGAGTTACTTGGATCATTTGCTTGGTACCGTCTACCGCGGCATTACTTGGGTAGACGCTCTTCGGGCTGTGTTGCTAGGAAGGGACTTTGAGCCCAGTAGTGCTTTGAGGTACAAGGAAGCTGCTGCTGATGTGAACAACATTTTGACCGACCCTTTCGGTACCCCATTGGGTGACTTTTATGCTCGGAGGCGCTCGGTTGCGCAGAAGATATTAGTCCGCATCAGTGTCCCTAGGCCTCCCAGGAAGAGTGGGATTGATGGTCGTTCGGGTGGTCCTTCAAAGGCCAAGAGAAAATTAGATTTTTCCTAGTACCCCCAAGAGATTGCAATTACAATAGACCACTTGTTAGGATTTAATGTTTTAAGTCTTTTAATAGCTCAACATTTCCATTGTAATGATGAAGATGATTTAGTGAATGAATAAAAATTGCATCTCGTTAATTTTGAAATGATTTGGGTATTTGTTTATGTTTTAGACCGCACCCGAAGGTTGCCTACGTTCCTCCAGTGTAGAGGGTCAGGTCTCCGTAGTTCAAACAAACGAAGACCATTTTTTTTTATTTTTTTTTGTGTGCACCCTGTTTTTTGCCTAGACCGCCCTTTCGGGTTTTCAATCTAGCGGGCTTTTTTTTTGCATGCGCTCTAATTTTTTCCTAGGCCGCCCTTGCGGGTTTTCAACCTAGCGAGTTTTTTTTTTTTTTTTTTTTATAGTCTTCGTTTATTAGACATAAAACCTCAACAATTTGTCGAGGTTGACTTCCTTCGGCAGCTGATCTCCGTCTAAATCCACGAGTCGGACTACACCGCCGCTTAGTATCTTCTTGACTACGTACGGACCGATCCATCGGGGTTCCCATTTTCCCAGGGGGTTCATGGCATTAGGAGGGTGTTGTCTTAGGACCAAATCTCCCACACTGATGTTTCGGGGCTTCACCTTTTTGTTGAAAGCCCTAGCCATTCTTTGTTGATATGCTCTCGTACGTTCGATTGCTCTTAGCCTTTTCTCGTCGAGTAGGGCTAGCTGTTCATATCGACTTTGCATCCAATCGACTTCGTTGACTTGGTTCTCGAGGAGGACCCGTAGGGATGGAACTTCGAGTTCTATTGGTAGTACAGCTTCGGAACCATATACCAGTGCATAGGGAGTTTCTCCGGTCGCTATCCGTATTGACGTGCGGTAGCCCCATAACGCTAGAGGTAGTTTTTCGGGCCAATCCTTTCCAGTGGAGGCCATTTTCTTCACAATGGTCTCGATTGTCTTATTCGCTGCCTCGACCGCGCCGTTTGCTTGAGGGCGGTATGGAGATGACTTGTGCTTAGTAATCTTGTATTCTACCAGGAGTGCGTCCATCTCTTTCTCAAAGTGAGACCCGTTGTCTGAGATGATCTCATGAGGAATGCCGTATCGGCACATGATGTGGGTTTTCACGAATTCGACAATTTCTTGGCGTTGAGAACTCGGTAAGCCTGTGCTTTGACCCATTTTGTAAAGTAGTCCACGGCTACTAGGACGAAAGATTGTCCATTGCTTCCAGTAGGGTGAACTTTATCGATGATGTCTATGCCCCAATAAGAGAAAGGCCAAGGCGTGGTCATATTGTAAAGCTGTGAGGGGGGAGCGTGCTGTAGATTGGCATAGAATTGGCATTTGGTGGACCTCTTGACCTTTTCGATGCAGTCCTTTTCCATGGTACTCCAATAATAACCCATGCGGAGTATCTTCTTGGTCAACATAAACCCGTTCATGTGGGGCCCACATTCACCTTCGTGGATCTCATGCATTATTTCTTGAGCTTCGGTCTCATTTACACATAGGAGATTTACCCCCTCATGGTGTCTTTTGTAGACTCGGTCCCCAATCAGTACATATCGGGAGGCTAATCTTTGCAATGCCATTTGAGATTTCTTATTGCTGTTCTCGGGATAAGCACCATCCTTGAGGAAATTCATGATATCTGTATACCATGGGGAGTTTGCTTGGACCTCGTTGATCTCGATACTTATGCTGTATGCCGGACTGTTTCGTCGGGAAATTTTGAAGGGTTTCACCATTTTACCCTCAGGTATTTCGACCAGTGAAGCGATGGTGGCTAGTGCATCAGCAAAATGGTTCTTGTCCCTTGGCAGGTAGTTGAAGGTGATTTCTTGAAATTGTTCAACCAATTCCTCGAGATGTTGACCATACCGTTGCAGAGTCGAGTCTTGAATCTTCCATTTTCCAGATGTCTGATTGATGATGAGCAAGGAATAACCGAATACTTCTAAACCTGTGACATTTCTCTCGAGGGCTGCTTTGAGCCCCGCTATGCATGCTTCGTACTCAGCGGTGTTGTTAGTGGCTTCAAATTCGAGGCGGATAGCGATTGGAGTATACATGTCTTTTGGATCAATAAGTAACATCCCTATGCCTTATCCATGCTTATTGGCTGCTCCATCGAAAAAAAGTTGCCACTTATTTTCCTCTGTTGTAGCGCGAATTAAATGCTCGTCGGGGAACTGTACATCTTCCCCCTTCACTTCGTCACACGGAAATTCAGCAAGCTGATCACTGAACACTTTCCCCCTGATGGATTTGAGTGTGACGTAAGTGATATCGTAGCCGGCGAGCATGAAATACCATTTGGCTATTCTTGTTGACATGAAAGGCTTCTCGAAGATGTAGCGGAGCGGGTCCACTTTTGCTACCAACTTAATTGGGAAGGCCTCCATATAATTTTTGAGCTTTTGAGTAACCCAGACCAATGCAACACAAGACTTTTCTAAGAGAGAGTAGTTCTTTTTAGCTCCTTGAAACCGGCGGCTGACAAAGTAGATAGCGTTTTCTTTTGTGGAGTCTCGCTGTTCTTGTGCTAACATAGCCCCTAGGGCTTCATCATTGACAGTGAGATAGAGCAAGAGAGGCTTCTACTTGTGTGGTGGAACCAAAACTGGAGGGCATGTCAAGTAATGCTTCACTTGGTCGAAGGCTTCTTGGCACGCATCGGTCCATTCTAGAGCCACATTCTTTTTGAGTAGCTTGAAGATCGGCTCGCACATGGAAGTGAGTTGGTGCACAAACCGACTGATGTATTGGAGTCTGCCCATGAAACCTTTGATTTCTTTCTGCGTCTTTGGGGGAGGCATGTCAATGATTGCCTTGATCTTGGAGGGATCGGCTTCAATTCCTCTTTCAGTGACCATGTAACCTAAAACATTTCCTCTGATGACCCCAAAAGTGCACTTTGCGGGATTGAGTCTCATGTTGTGTTGTCGAAGCCTTTTAAAGAACTTGCGAAGGTCGATCAAATGTTGACCGTTGGCTCCCTTTGAATGGATGATCATGTCGTCCACATAGACCTCAATCTCTTTATGAATCATGTCATGGAATAGATTCGTAACAGCCCTCTGGTAGGTAGCCCCAGCGTTCCTTAGTCCGAACGGCATGACTGTGTAGCAGAAGGTCCCCCACAGAGTTGTGAAAGCTGTCTTGTATTGATCCTCTTCAGACATGAGAATCTGATTGTAACCGGCAAAACCGTCCACAAATGAGCGGACTTCATAGTTGGCAGTTGAATCGACGAGCATGTCGATGTTTGGTAGTGGAAAATCATCTTTCGGGGAAGATTTGTTCGAATCCCGGAAGTCCACACAAACTCGAACCTTGCCGTTTGCCTTTCTGACTGTCACAATGTTGGCTAGCCAAGTCGGATACTCAATGACTTTGATGAAACCCACACTTAGGAGCCTTTCAATCTCTTCTTTGACTTGTAGAGACCATTCTGTCTTGATCTTTCCGAGTTTCTGCTTTAGTGGCTTGGCGTCCTCTTTGATCGGAATTCTGTGCTCCGCGACCTTTCTGTCCAAACCCGGCATGTCTTTGTATGACCATGCGAATACATCCACAAATTCTCTGAGCAGTGCAGTCAATCTGTCCTTGTCTTCCCCCTTGAAGAAGCTGCCAATCTTCGTTTCTTTCGACTCTTCGTCGGTACCCAGATTAACAACATGCAATTCCTCATCAGCCCCTGGACCATTTTCACCATGACAACGAACCTGTTGAGCTAGTTCATTTAGGTATGTTATGTTTTCGTGGTCTATTTCATCATAATTTGAATCGTTATTAACTTGTTCATTAGGTTTGTTATTAGTTAATTCATCATTTATGATGTTTGCAATCTCGGGGTACTCAGAAATATCGAATTTTTCATTAGCAAAGAAATGAAACACACGCTCGGCTATGGCCTCCATATCCTCTTGGGTGAGGGTATTAGAAACACTCTCGGACTCGAAAGTAAGTGTGAGCCGCTCTTCCTTTGTTGATGTGCGGGGTATGCACCCCATTTCTCGGATTAAGAAATCCTCGGATACTATGGGCCCCTTCGTTAAATACCAGTTGTTGATTGGCTCGGAGCTTGGTGGGATCTCACTGATGGTTTCCTTTCTGACGACGGTGTCGTAGATGGCGTTGACTTGACAATCGTCCATGATGGAAAATTCTTCGAACATGGAGGCTAGATCGGATAGTTCTTCCCCCATGGTAACCTCTACCTCGGACTCCATAGCCACTTTCTTGCCCCACCACTCTCGGGGTGACGTTGGAGTAGGCTCCTTTTCTTGCGTCGGGAGTTCACAATCAGTGAAGATCTCAAGACCGGGTTTTCTGATGCCCTTGTTGTTAACCCATGGTTCGGGAAATATCATGTACGGAACATCTTCCCCTTGGCGAACAAAGTAACCGTTTAGTGTATTGCGGTAAGGTCTCAAGTCAGGGATTTCATATTGTCGACCTTCTTTGCGAGCTTGGGTCTTTTGAATCTTGACTGCTTGCTCGTACTTCAAGTCATCCTTGGTAGGCTCGTATCCCAGACCAAACTTGTTCTTGACAAAAGGAACTACCACGGGGTGCAATATCCCTTGTTGATGCTTCCCTAGGCCTAAACCGGGAAAGTGATTCATGTTTCTCATCATGCGGAGGACTTTAGGATTGCCGGGGGCCCATTGTCTGTTTCCCCCTTCTTTGTCAATGGTGTTGACGCCAGAGAGAGTGGCATCTTCTATCCCGTGTTGGACTTGGTGAACGGGTTGTCCGCCATTTCTGTGGATGGTGACATTCTCGGCCATGATAGTGACTATCTCATCCCCATTTCTGATCTTGACACACTGATGGAGAGTGGAAGGTACCGCATTGGAACTGTGGATCCAAGGTCGGCCCAGAAGTAAGTTGAATGAAGCGGGGACATCAAGTACTTGGAATGGGACGGGCAGTGCTGTCGTACACTCTAATGACTTGGGCGGAGGGTCGTAAATCAGAGCTTTTGAGCCCCAGTATGCCCATGACTCGGCTTGGCATTAAGTTGAGTGTAGAACCACCGTCTACTAGAACTCTTGATATGGGTCTCCCCCTTGCCCTTACTTTGAGGTAGATGGCTTCATTGTGTTCGGACCCAAATGGCAGGAGGTCCATGTCGGCGAAAGTGATGACATTGCCAAAGTGAATGTGACCTATCATTGCTGTGAGGTCCTCGGGAGTCATGTCGGGAGAGACTGATGTGTCATCCAAGTTCTTGATGACGAGGTCTCGGTGTTTCTTTGATGATGCAATAAGGTCCCAGATGGATATGTTGGCTTGCGTCTTCTTGAGCTGTGTTAACAAAGGATCTTCGGGTATGTCGCGTGCTTGCGATCTTTGAGAAGAGGTGCTGGTTGCTGCAGTATTGGGAGGGATTGTGCTCATTGTTACTCGGCCACTGCGAGTGAGCACGTTCACGGTCCCTTGTATCTTCTTCTTCCTATTCTCTAAGACTTCCCTCATAATCTCATCATAAGTCACAACATAACAAGAATTATCAAGTTTATTCGTATCATCAGAGCCCTCATTCACAATTGGGATCGAATGAGTGGTTCCTTCAAACTTTCCTACCTCTATTACATTGACACCACCCTCATTGGGGATTATGAATTCCTTCTTGTCTATGAGGTCTTGGATGGTGTTGCGGATGGAGAAGCAATCCTCGGTTAGGTGGCCGGTGCATTGATGGTAGTCGCACCATTTGTGGTGGGTATGATTGTGACGGAGCGGTTGTGGTTGCTTGTACCCTTGAAGAGGGGTGATTTTTCCCTTGGCCTTTAGAGATTCATAGGCTTCGGTGATTGTCATGCCATTGAGAGGAGTGTAGACGCGGTCGTTTTGGAACCACTTGCCTTGTGGTGGAGGGACCTTCTTGTAGTTCCCCTTGTCGGTGGTAACGGCATTGACAGAAGCCTCTTTGTTTGAACTAGAGGCGGCCTTGTATCGGTAGGTAGGAGTGGCCTTCTTTATCTCCTTGAGCAAGTCATCCATGTGTACCCCCGCCTCATACATTTGGGGGAAGTCGGAGTAGCAAGCCCCACTTAGGTGGGTGCGGAGATCAATCTTGAGACATTTGAGAAAGATGTCCATTTGCTCTTTTGTGTTCGGCCTCTCAACAATTTCAGAGAGCTTGTCATTCCATCTCCTTGTGAAGTCAATGAAGGACTCGTTGTCTCTTTGAGTGGTATTCTCGAGCTCTTTCCTTGTGGGCCGGTGAGTGGTGTTGCCTTGATATTGATTCTTGAAGGCAAGCATAGCGGCATCCCAATCAAGATGGACAGTGAGCGGGAGAGTTGCATAGCAATCCTTGGCCGCCCCCTCGAGGGTGAGAGGAAAGCATTGAGCCACAACTTTTTGGGAGACCTTCTTCGGAACCATAGCCCAAATGTAAGTCTCGATGTGAGCCATCGGGCATGAGTTGCCCTTAAACTTGCTAATGTCGGGCATCTTGAATTTGTCGGGGAGAGCGGCCATCGTGCTCATGAGGATGGATGACTGATAAAGGCTTGTGTTGGAGCCTTTTCCCATGTTGAGGCCGTCGAATTTCTGATCAATATAGGCCATGATGGAATCGACCATTTTGGGGTCATTGTTGTCGGTGCTTGGTCCCCCCACTTTTTTGGTGCGGGCACTGACATATGGGCTTTCAAACAAACTATTGGTCCACTCGGATTCCTCATTGTCATTAACCCCCTTGTTCTTGGAGAGCTTGTGGAGCTTGGCTTTCAGTTGGTCAACCTCGGCCTCGTGGGCCTCCCTTTGACTGCGACATGAGATTGCCACAAGGCTTCTTTGGTTTGATCCTCTTGGTTAAGGGTGGAGACTTGTTGTTGGAGTGTTTGAACCATGGCAGAAAGCTGTTCGAGAGTCATGGCGTTGTTGGTGTTGGAGTCGCCGGCCATTGATGATGTAGAAGCTGTTGGAGTGATCGTTTCACGGACAAGCCAGTTGGATGAATCTCTGTAGATGCGGAGAGTACTAATCGGACCTATAATTGGAGAAGTAGCCCTTGTCAGTTTCGGTTCACACTTTCGGTCCATGAAAAGGTTGAGAACACACAGTTGGGCACACGACTCGAACCACATAAGAAAAAAGACTCTTTTTTTATTTATTTATAAGTCGGAGGGAATGGGTCCCTTTTGGGGTTTCTAAGAAGATAATGGAATCGTCACACTAGTATATAGACCATCTCGCGGTCCCATATACTCATCGGATTCCATCACGTTTGTGAATCCTACATGTATCAGGATTAAACTAAATTAATGTAGTAAAGCATACATGCGGGGACGGATTTTTATTTTCGTTCAAAATAACCTCTTTTGGGGACGGATTTTTATTGCGTCCGTTTCAACAAGTTGGCATGTATGATTTGAAGACATTAGTTTAGGGAAATCACGGTACATGGAAACCGACTTGAGTCACGAAGTGTTAGACCCTAACTAGAATTGTGTGGTTTTGTGCTCGGCTAAAGAGAGGTTTAAAGGTCACCCCCGGCATGTAGTCATGAACTACGCCATGGGCTGAGGTTTACCGCTTCGAAAGAGCCATGGTCGAGTGGAGCTTGAAACTTCCTAGGACGGGCCTCGACGGGTTTGGGGTTGGACTTGTGCGACTCGATAGTGATCAATTTATAGGAGTAATGTGCATGTAGTGTGAGGTCTATCACGTGACAAATATTTTTTTATTTTTTATTTTTTTTGAAAATAAAAGATAAAAAACACATAAGCACGTAAATTACAACTCCTGAATCACCCGTGTGACCGGTAAATAAAAACATAAAATTAAACAGTCCAAGGGTTCAATTTTGTTCTGATGCGGGCAACTATGCCCACACCCCACTGTTCTGTTCAGTCACTGAAACCTGTTCTTGCCCTGGAAATTGGCCCAGAAGCGCGCGCCTCGGGCTAGTGTTGTGGGAAGCGCGCGCCTGGCGCATAGAAACTGGGAGGCGCCCGCTTCTGGGCTCACCTGTCAGATTATCAGAAACTTATGGACTCATGGGATTGCCCTGGTCCTGATTGTGTGATGGAACCCCTGCAATGTTTGTTAGCACGAAATAATAGGAAGAGTAGGAAGAACACATGGAAGGCGGGCGATTCTGGAATTTGACTCGGGACGCGCTCGCTTTGGACCATGAAGGTCCGAGGCGCGCGGTTCCCATGTCAATTTCCAGAATGCCCAGAAATGTGAGTTATAAACAGAAACACAAGTTTAACCCTCAAGCGTCCCCAGCGGAGTCGCCACTGTAGATACCCTGGGGGCGGGACCACGGCTTAGGCTCGAGCGTGTGAATCACCCTAGGGATGTCTAATTGATGTTTTAGAGTCGCCACCCACGTTTTTTGAGGAACGTAAGAAAACCTAATGTTTATGAGCCTAAGTTTGATTTACGAAAACATAGATTCTTTGGGATGAGTGGTTCGGGGGTTAGGTTACGAAATGGGAAGTACTTAAACACCCATTTCGCCCGAGCAAAGTCGGTCTTGTTTGTTCATAATTCACTTTTAAAGATAAATGTGTTCTTCCTATTAAAATGATGATAAAAAAGGGGTTTTAGGGTTCGAAATGTAGGGAGATGACTCCTAGGCCAATTCAATGTTATGAAAGGACCGTTGGTGTCATGTCCCAAATGGTTTTGGGTGATTGCACATTTGATTGAAGAATAAGAAGAAGAAGAAGAAGAAGAAGAGGAGAAATGTTTAAGACATTTACCTATAGTATCCTTCAAAAAGAACCTATTGTAAAGCCTTGAAGAAGAGGTTGAATATTTTGTTGAAGAAGTCCCAAGAAGAAGTCTAGGAAAGAAGTGAGTAAAAAGGTTTGAAAGTAATGATGTTCAAGGTCCTCCTCCAATGATGGATTGGAGGGGTTTTTATAGTTGAAAAGTGACTGTTTTTGGAGCCAAACGGAGTCTCCAAGAAATCTTTCCCGGGCAAAATCATGTATAATGAGCAAGGGAGAGATTCTTGGGCAGAATCTGTAACTGACACGCCCCAGAAGCGCGCGCATCCCACCTAGGCGGCGGAAGGCGCGTGCGTCTGGCCTCAAGGAGCGGAGGCGCGCGACTCTGAGAAGCAATTTTTGACAGAATGGACTAGAAAGTTAGAACTGTTATTCAGTTTAGTCCCGGGACTTAACGGAGTCCGTCTGGAACATAACCAAAGTAACAGAAACTAACAGGAAACACTTAAAAGAGGGAGAAGCACAAAATCAAGTGTGCAATCGGGGTGAACGGTCCAAGGCGGGGTGTCTACAGGGAGGGCTAAAGGTTCGATGGCCTTTCTCATGTTGTGACCGGACCCGAAGTTTACCTGCGTTCCCCTCAATGTTAGGAGCTCAGGTCGCCGTAGTTCGGCCCTAGGCTGTCTTTTGCTGAAGTTGGCTTTCTTTTGATGTTTTCCCGGAGGACGCTGTTGCTCACTTTTCTTTGCGGTGAACTCCTTGAGATAGACCCCTTCGGGTGAACCCTTTTTGGTTTGAACGGGCCTTTTGAAGCAAACTTTCTTTTCCGCCATTTTTTTTCCTTCTTTCCATACATTCATTTCCTTTCTCTCTTCTTCCTTTTTTTTTTTTTTTTGAGGGAGAGGGGAAACATTAGCCCCAACTTGCTGTTTTGGGATTTGGCTCCTTTGTAGCCCCTTGGTGGAACGTCCTCACTTCCGGATTTCTCTTTGAATATCCGGGGAGTCCTTTGTTGTGCACACGCGATCACGGTTGAATTTGAGCAACAACATCCTTGCATTTTCATTGCCTTGGGATGCCTTTGATGTGCATCAGGAATTTGTCTCTGGAAGGTGTATCGGGTTGTGTATCGGAAATGTGTATCGGGAATGTGTATAGGGGAAGACTTGCCATTAATGGTTTCTTCATGTCAATTGATCACAACATTTATTCACATCAAGATTAATTGTTTGTATTTAGCGTTTTTCATTTGTGTTTTGCTCCATTCGTCCTTAATGAGTCGTCATTGACTAGTATGCTTAGAAGTCAATTCATCATTTTGTGGACGTAGCAATCAATTGATAATAACAAGCAAGGCAATTTCAAGAGTAAATGTATATTGCAAATAATGTCTCAAGTCTATGGAGAAGAGAATGAAAATGACTCTTTTATATAGATAACTTTGTACAAACATGTCCGAGTACGGACCTTTGCAAAAATAAAAAGACACAGTCCAAGATGGACTTTTGGTGAAAGTCTAGATCCTACGAGGCTGGGAGACTCATCATTTTTTTATAGGGATGGGATCCTATAAAGTGCGATGGTCCGTTTTCTTCCTCAATTGTTGGAGGGTTTGTCAGTGGCACATTCCATGTCTTCCACGGGGAACTCGGGTTCCTTGTCGTTGGGAAAGACGTCGCGTGGTCTCCACTTGGCTTGGCATTGCAATCACCAGACTCACCTTTGGCCATCTCCTTTTGGTGGTTCCCTTTCAAGGGGCGTAACCTCGCGCATGGCATTCGGCGAAGGTACGGATCTCCATTTGATGTAGCCGCCTTTGGGCCTCCGAGGCATGGGTCTCTTCTCGTGGACGGTGTCCCAATCCTGCTCACGTGGATGGAAGTCTCAGACGCCATTTCAGATGTGGGCTCCTTGGTTGATGTTTCCGGTGGACAAGACCGCAAAAGACTTTAGCATTTTAAACCTCGAGGTGAAATTATAACCATGATTTGAGAGGAACGCCTCATTAGCGGATTAGCCTTCTAGAAAAGAGTTGATCTTTTATTTTAAGAAAACTTGATCTCCGAATTTCTTTTTTTTTTTTTTTTTAAATGAGGATTGACACACAAAAGACTCACACATTTTCCTTTTTTTTTTTTAGGATTGACACACACACATTTTTTTTTATTTGAGTAAAAGACTCAAACATTTTCCCTTTTTTTTTTTTTTATTGACACACACACATTTTTTTTTTTCATTTCAGTAAAAGACTCACACATTTTCCCTTTTTTTTTAGGATTGACACACACACATTTTTTTTTTCATTTGAGTAAAAGACTCACACATTTTCCCTTTTTTTTTAGATTGACCGGGCCGAAGTTGCCTACGTTCCCCTTACCACGGAGGAGGGGGTCCCAAGCGATGAGAGGCTCAGGTCACCGTAGTTCAGACCGGTTTAGAATTCTAAGAGGTAAAGAAGAACATGACTGACTTCTTGGGAGATAACGGGGATCCACCCAAAGACTTGACTGACTTCCTAGGGGACCACGCCTAGGGTTCCAACGGAAGTCTTAATGGGGACCTAGGGGACAACGCCTAGGGTTCCTCAAATTTTCAACGGTAAATTTAGCGGGAATCTCGACGGGAATTACAACGGGGAACTAGGGACTATGCCTAAGGTTCCAACGGGAATCTCAACGAGGATCACAACGGGGAACTAGGGACTATGCCTAAGGTTCCAACGGGAATCTCAACGAGGATCACAACGGGGAACTAGGGACTATGCCTAAGGTTCCAACGGGAATCTCAACGAGGATCACAATGGGGAACTAGGGACTATGCCTAAGGTTCCAACGGGAATCTCCACTAGGATCATAACAGGGAACTAGGGACTATTCCTAAGGTTCCAACGGGAATCTCCACGAGGATCACAACGGGGAACTAGGGACTATGCCTAAGGTTCCAACGGGAATCTCAACGAGGAACGGGGAACTAGGGACTATGCCTAAGGTTCCAACGGGAATCTCAACGAGGATCACGACGGGGATCACGACAGGGATCACGACGGGAGTCTCAGAGGATAACGGGGATCCGCCCGAAGACTTAACAAGATCACTTAATGGAAGTCTTGGAGGATAACGGGAATCCGTCCAAAGACTTAACAAAATCACTTAATGGAAGTCTTGGAGGATAATGGGGATCTGTCCAAAGACTTAACGAAATTACTTAACGGAAGTCTTGGAGGATAACGGGGATCCGTCCAAAGACTTTAACGAAATCACTTAATGGTATTCTTGGAGGATAACGGGGATCCGTCCAAAAACTTAACAAAATCACTCAATGGAAGCCTTGGAGGATAACGGGGATCCGTCCAAAGACTTAACAAGATGACGCTTGTTAATGCAAGAATGCGATGCGTCAAAGACAAGAAGCACAAATGGAGCAAACTCATGCAATGCGCAATTATTTATTCATCCAAGTTTACTTAAAAAGCATTTTTATTCCTAAATGGTTGGAAAAGATTTCTCTTCTTTTTCGCAACTACTCTAATTCCTAGATCAGTGGAGGCCATCACTACGCCTATAGACCCCTCGTTTTTCACAAGTCTTGCAAATTCCCAAGGATGGACTGTCCCGAGTGAGGGTCCTATAGGGCAAGCGGCTTCCACCGACCAAAAGAAACGAACCTAGGGTCTAGTGCATCACAAGATTCCCAATGCTTGAGCCATCCCAATCATGATTAAGCCCCGGTTAAGATCGAGATTCTTCTTAGGGACTTAAAGGACTTCCGGTATAACCTCATCTTTGATGAGGGCTCTTGAATCTTATCCTTGGGCTTAAGGATGATTAGTGTGGACTATTCATTAGGGCTTGACAACACGGTGTCACCCTATCCATAACACATGACATAAGTTAATTATAGCCAATATTAACGCATAAGTCAAGGACCGGGTCAAAGTTGACCATCGTCACACTTGCTTTCACAAGGAGTCGTGACTCGGGCACTAACTTGGCCATAATTAATCTTAGACACATATTACGGATGTGGTAACGTGAGCTAGACCAAAAACCAACCAAAGTCTCGGTGTTTGTGTGTCACGGACAAGTGTGGTTGACTCGGCTCGGAAGGGGAGGTGGAATGGACCTGTACGCACTAGAAGGGCACAAGAACACCAATCAAGCTGCATCGTGGCATCCATCCCGGGTTTAAAGGGTATTTGGAACGTACAAGGTCAAGTGCGCGTAATGTGAAGCCTTCTATGTTCCCTTTTGAGTCAAAATAGAAATTTTTGGTTCGTTTTGATGAACATGAATGAGCAATACATGAACAAAATGATGAACAAGTATTTTTCACAAGTAATCAAACAAGCATATGAACAAGCAAGAATCAAAAGTTTGTGCATGGAAAGGTTGTGCACAACCAAAGATTTTTGAAACCAATTTTTTTGCCAAGAAGAACAACCTTTTGAAAGTCATTTGTACAAAAAAGGTTGTGCACAAACAAGAAGAATGTGAAGACCAATTTTTTTTATAAAAAGGGTTATGCACAATGAGGCTTTGAAAACCCAATTTTTATGTCCAAGAATTTGTGCACAACCAAGCTTTGAAAATCATTTTTGGCTAAGAAGAAGAAAGTAGAATTTACACAAGTAGAGACTGAAAATTGGAACCTGGCTAAGAAGGAGCAACAAGGCCATTAGAACGTTTCTGCCTCGCACAGAATTGTTGACTCGAAGCATTTTGTGGATCATCCCAATGTAGCCATACGGCTAAGGCATCCTGTCCATTATTTTTTTGCAAATTTTCAGATTCTAATCCTCAAGCCCCAGTCCATTGCATTTCCAGAACAGTTCCATTCCTTGTAAATCAAAACAGAAACACAAAACACACAAATTAGGCACAAACAACAAATGGAGACGGGAGTTTGACCCACACATAAATGTCCCGAAAGCTTTTAAAAAGAAGTTTGAGAACATTTAACTCCCCAGCGGAGTCGCCACTGTAAGGAACCCGCCCCGCGCAGAAACGGGATGAGTTTTGGGGCGAAAAAGCCGAACACGGTTATCTCACAAAACATAACGGAGTCGCCACTTTTGTTAATTATTTAACCCAACAAAAGAAAAGTTTAGAGATTCTATTAGTTCGGAGGTCAGGTTACGTCATGGGAAGAGTTTCACGTCACCCAAGCCGCCTCGGACAAAGCCGAGTCTCCCTTGTGTTTGTTGACCAAAATGTGCAAGTGTGTGTGTGTTTGAAAATGGGAGAAATTGACTTTTAACAGAAATCAGTTAGAAGCTTAACAAGGGAGGTTTAATTTGCAATCAATTTAACAAAAAGGGGTAAAACTGGAAAAAAGTGCTTCCTGCCCAAACTAGCCGTATGGCTGGTTTAAACCATCCGTACGGCTCGTTTGGCCGTCCCAGGTTTTTTACAGATTTATCAGAAACAGTCCAGTTTCAAACAGAAACAAAGCATTCTGTTGAAACTGGACAGAATTGTGACTTTTCAATTTGGGTTGAATCAAAGTTTGGGTGGTAAAGATTGAGACTTTACCACCCAAACTTGATCATTATAGCATAAATAAGCCTAAACATCATAAATATACAAGGGCTCTCTCCATATGTGCAATGGATCACCAAGCCAAAAGTAAAGACATAAATATAAATTGCATAAATCATAACAAGCCTTAGGTTATCCCTTTGGTTTAGAACCCACAATCATGCATAAAACATGAAGGGCACCATGGATCAAGGCTTGGATCACATTTGTATGATTGCATAAATTAAATGACATAAATTAAAAGACATTAAATAAAGAAATAAATAAAAATAGAAGAGGAGATGAAGAGAAGATGAGACAAATATTCAATCTTTGAGCAAGCTTGGGGTAAATCATTAATTGATTGACCCAAATTTGCTTCTTCCTTCACTTAGGGATCATGGACCCTAAGCTTTCACTTAATCATGGTTTGATCATTGTGTTTTCTTTTGGATTAGATGGGACTTTAAAGATAAGAGGGATACTACTCTTGGTAGTTTTTCACCATTATCTAAAGTGAGCCATAATCTATCACAAAGAAAATTAATCAATTTTGATGAGAGGAGAATTTTGGAGAGTAACTTTGCTATCAAAAATTCTTGTCCCAATGAGAGGGGATGAGCCCTCTATATATAGGGGAAAATGTTCCGTTTTAGCCCTTCAACTATGGGCTTGGGCACCAAGAAAATGGGGACATTTTCACTTTAGTCCCTCAATTATGGCCATGTGACTTGCTTAGGGGCTAAGCATAAAAATGGGTTAAGATTGGATCACAAAATGGGTCATTTATACTCATAAAATGGTCACAAATTGGGTTGACATTGGATCATTTTTCAGCATAAATGTAGACACCCCGCCTTGGACCGCTCACCCCGATTGCACATTTGATCTTGTGTTTCTCCCCATTTTAAGTGTTTCTCGTTAGTTTCTGTCACTTCTGTTAAGTTCCTGACTGACTTCGTTAAGTCCAAGGACTAAACTGAATAACAGGGCTGACTTTCTAGTCCATTCTGTCAAAATCGCCTTCTCTGAGTCGCGCGCCTCTGACAGGAGGATCCAGACGCGCGCGCCTCCCGCCCCCAAAGCAGGAAGCGCGCGCCTCTGGGCGTCGGTTACAGATTTCTGGCCAGGATTCTCTCCCTTGCTCAATTTACAGGATTTTGCCCGGGAAAGATTTCTTGGTGACTGAGTTTTGGCACCAAAAACATCTCTCTTTCACCTATAAAACCCCCCCCCCCTTTAACTCCATTTTCAAGGACCTTGGGCTCTCAATCTTACATTCTCAATAAGACACTAAAATTTCACACTTACAAAGCATTTCCAAAGGATTTCTCCAAAGAATTCATCATGAAGTGTTTGAAGTCTCTTGAAGTCTAGGTAAGGTTATTTCTTTCCTCTTCTTAACTTCATCTATTTTCTCTTTCTTTTTTGTTTTTATCAAAGTGCAATCACCCAAATCATTTTGGGACATGACTCTAATGATCACCTCATCTCATTGAGGTCGGTTAAAAAGCTATCTCTTACATTCCAAACTCTATTTTAAACCCCCTTTTTCATGATTTAAAGAAGAAGAACGTTTATCATTCATGTAGATTTTGATCAAGCAAGACCAACTTTAGTTGGGCAAGATGGGTGTTTCGGTACTTCCCATCTCGTAACCTAACCCCCGAACCTCAAAACAAAGAATCTCTGTTTTCGTAGTCAAACTTAGGCTATTATCAATAGGTTTTTCTTATGTTCCTCAAAACATAGGTGGCGACTCTGAAAACAAGTTAGACATCCTAGGATAATTCACGCGCTCTAGCCAAGCCGTGGTTCCCCCGGGGTATCTACAGTGGCGACTCCGCTGGGGACGTTTGAGGGTTAAACTTGCATTATAATCAAAATCTACATCTTTTCTGGGCATTCTGACTCCTGATGGGGGAGGCGCGCGCTTCTGGCCTCTTCAGCCTAAGGCGCGCGCATCCCGCATCAAGGACCAGAATCGCCCGCTTCTTCATGTTCTTCATCTTCTTCTTCTGCTATTCTCCACTAATCACTTCTGCAGGGGTTACAATATGCACATAGGACCAGGGTAATCCCCTGAGTCCAAAATCTGACAATCTGACAGGTGTGCCCAGAAGCGCGCGCCTCCCAATAGCATCGCGCTATGCGCGCGCGTCTCGTATCAACACTCAGAGGCGCACGCTTCTGGGTTGGTTCCCAGAACAGAAACAGGTCTCTGTACAGAGCAGTATAATGGGGGTGTGGGCACATTTGCCTGCATCAGTGGTTATTCTGAACTTCGGACTGTTTTAATTTTTATGTTCTATTTTATCGGTCACACGGGTGATTCGAAAGTTGTAATTATGTGCTTATTTGTTTTTTATTTCTTTTGAAAAAAAAAATATAAAAAATATTTTGTCACCTGTTAGACCTCACACTACATGCACATATTCCTATGAATTGCTCACTATCGAGTCGCACAAGTCCAACCCCAAACCCGTCGAGGCCCGTCCTAGAAAGTTGTTGGTCCCAAAGGGCAACAAGGGTATGAAAAATAGCTAGACTTGGGGGGGTGAATAGCTGTTTTAAAATTCTTTTTGTACCCTTGATAAACTCAATTGCAAATGCGCACTTTATCAAGTAAGCGTAATGAAATGCGCCTAAGTGAGTGAGTGAAATGCACAGCGGAATTTAGTAATGAAAATAGGCGCAAAGTGATAAAGGGAGCGCAACACACACACTAAGTATTTTGGCTCAAAGTGAGTGAAATAAGGAACTAAGGCAAATGATATAACAACACAACACAATTCAGTTCAATCAATCTACAATGAGTAAACAAGCAAGTAGTGAGTGAAAATAATAACTTGAAAGAAATAACAAGATAATAACACAAGCTATTTGGAGAGGTTCGATCAATGAAAGATCTACGTCCTCTACCAAGATGGTTAGTCTTGGATTTCTAATGGAGATCTTATATAATGAGTGAGTGTTACAAATTACAATGTTTGAGCTTATACACTAACTCAAGATCTATTACTATGAAAGAACAAATCCAAAACAATAACCGGTGTATCTCTTAAAGAAGAATCTAAATGATTAATCTTTGAAGAGGTGCGTGTGTGTTCTTAGTATCAAGGCTCTTTAGATCTTTGAGATGGAGAGCACGAGAAACTAAAGTGTTAAGGCTTGAAGATCTGGGCTAAGGATGAAGGTATGAAGATGTTCTTGAGAAATCTGGAAAAACGAAGGCAATCTTCAAATCTTCAACAAATGCTTAGAGAGAGAAATTCTTGAAATTCTTAGCAAAACTCAGCAACTTCAAAATGTTGAAGTTATGGGGTATTTATAGTGAACTTCAAAAAACTAGCCGTTGGAAATCCTTGTGGATAAGATGAGCTGTCGCTCATTGATTGGAGCATGCATATATTATGGCCATTTTGACACTCAACATAAAAGTGACCGTTATGGACACGTGTCAACAGATTAGGCGCATATGCATCTTTTAACCACCGTTGGATCATTGGCGTAATTTGAATTCTCTTCAAGTCTTCGAGTCTTCAATAAATCACTGAGTGTTGAATAAACACTTTGAGGCGCGTTTGAGCCAAGAGGCGCATTGAGCCAAGAGGCGCACAGAAGCGTGCGCTTAAATCAAGGGGCGCAGAGGCGCGTAACATAGCTTATGAAGAAATCCTTGTGCGCGTTTCTGAGAGGCGCATGGCGCGAATGTAGAAGGCGCGTGGCGCGTGGCGCAGGAGGCGCATATGCGCGGCTCAAACTCACTGAGTGAATTTTTTTTGAAACTTGATCTTCTTGCCTTATTTCTAAGCCTATTCTATAACAATGGACAACTTAAAAAATGAAGTATAAATACTTCTTACATGTGGGTCTAAAGTCCATGAAATAAAACTTAGGTGATGGATCAATCAAATCTAATAAATCCTATTACATTAAAACTAAGATATGTGTGGGCATACCCAACAATCTCCCCCTATTTGATTGATGCCATTACCTACTATATCAAGGACAAACATTATACTTGATAAAGACATGTCCAAATGAATGAAATTGGTAATTCATGTCTCAAGTTAATGCACACACTAGTCCAAAATATAGATTTCTAATCTATTCCAATAAGAATAAAGAGTTACATATTTGAAAGATAGAAACAACAGTTTAACACATTCAAAATGATATATGATTTTTAGTTTTGAAATGTGTTTAAACCAAGTTTAAACTTAATGCATGAAAGTATGAAACAATTCAATATGATGCATTATGAATTTAAACAATATTCATTGTTCTACAAACAAGGAGTTTGAGTGAACAAGGTTTGATAATAAGTGATGCATTGTTCTCATTAAAACTTGGGGTGTAAGAGTTACAAATTACAAGTTTTGAATAGAACAAAAACAAAAGGTGCTAAAACAAGTAAGCACAAAATCACTATCACAAAATATTGATTCTATTACAAAAAGGTTCTAAAAACTTACAAACAAAAATAATAGAAACTAAGGGTTGGGAGGCGCATCATCTTCCTTCAAACCTTCAACGATCTCTGAAACAGAACGCTGAATTTGTTTTGCGAGCTGATGACTACGGTTCGCTAACCCTTGAGTGTCAGTGACACTGGAGTGAGTGGCAGTGATACCGTCTCTAATGTAACTCAAGTGATTCACATTGATGTTTTGGTATTCATCAATGGAACGCTGAGTGATTTGCTGCTGCTGTGAAATATTTTCTTCTAAGATTTGAATGTGAGCTTCAATGGCATTTTGAGCCGTGATAATATCGGAAGAAATATGTTCGGCGCGTCTGTCAGAGCTTGAGTGAGCAGCAGTGAAATGAGTGACGACCAATTCTTTCAAGACATCCAACTTAGATACTAGCACGTTCATGTTGGATTGAGACGCAACAGACTGAGGTATGAAAGTAGGCGCAGAAGCGGTGGTTTGCGCCTGATCAGTATGAGCTTGAACCTGAGTCTGCGCCGGAGGAGAAGGAGCAGAAAGTTTGTCCTTGAGAGAGTTCATCTCCCCCTTAATGGCAGCGATCTCTTCAGATTGATCAGTGAGTAAGGAAGTAAGAAGCTCAAATTGAGACTTTATATGAGTCTGTCCTTGCTCTAAGTTTGCTTGCCCCTGCTGTAAAGAATGAAGAATGGAAAGTACCTCGCTCAAATCAGGAGCAGATGGAGGAGGCGCAGGGGTAGAGAGTGGCGCATCATCTTGAAGGGGCGCAATAGGTAAGGAGGCGCAAGAGGAGGTGAATGAGTAGGAGACTCAGATTCATTTTCAGTTTCAACATCAACAGTTTCAACAACAACTGTTTCAACATCAACAGTTTCTGTTGTGATCTGATCTGGTCCAGGTGGAGGCGCAACTGGAGAAGGAGTGCGCTGAGGGAAGGTCTCTTGCTCCCCCTGAACTGGTTCCTCTATGTCTGAAATGTCATCGCCGAAGAAATCAGAGAGGAGTTGTACCCTTGACACATTGGTCGGTTGAAATTTGAAAGAGGGCGCACGGGGAGTAGGGGCGCGTTGAGTAGGCGCGCGCTGGGTAGGCGCGGGAACAGAAGGTCCTTTCTCAATATCAGCGCTTGATCCAGCGCCTTTCATGCGCTCTAACTTTTCTGACTCAGCAGCTTGTTTGGCTTGAAAATCTTCATCCCTTTTTCTTTGAGCCTCAAGCCTGCTGGCTTCCTGCGCTAGCCTTAGATCTCGTTCTTCATCAGTTTCAAATCTAGTACGTTTGATAGGCGCGCGAGGAGGGTCATCAACCACTCTTTTTCCTTTGCTTTTATCTGCGCCTGGCACGGGATCAGCGCTTTGTCTAGCGCTTGCCTTCACTGCACTTTTTATTAATGGTGCGCGTTTAAGGACATGCGCATCATCTGACTCTGTGTCTTCATCAACTAAGCCTTCAACAGTCTTGATTTGAATTCCCTTGGCGCGCTTCGTAGGCTTCTTTCTGCGCTTCTTGAGGTCCAAGTTTGCTTTACCAAACATTGGAACATCATTGATCTTGTACTCAGGATTCTCATTCAAAAACTTAACTAACTCAGGGTAAGTTAGAAAAAGTTTTGTGAGAAGAAGGCAGTGTGAGCGGAATCGGGTCTTTCCATCACTTTTGTTCTTCACAAATTTATCAATTTGCTCACGCAGTGTCTTGAACAGAATGTGAGGCCAGTGAAGCTTCTCCTTGGCCATGATGGCAGCTGTGTATTCCCATTGTTCCACCGTGAATCGGTTCACGTTTCCAGTTTTGAACACAATTGAAGTTCCTACCAAGTGCGCGATGTGAGTCAAGAGTTCTCCACCATCTCGAATTTCGGTGTTTTTGATATTGTTTTGAAGCGTGGGAATATTTAGAAGTAAAGCAGCCATCCTGTTCTGATCATCAACAGAGTAAGTCATCGGACGCCCAATAATGCGATCTTCACCGGTAGATGGAAAACCGAGCAAGTGTCGAATCACAGATGATGAAATATGGACGTCAACATTTTGAACGCGCGCCTCAATCCGGTAGTGAGTGCGCCCATTTACATCAATCTCCACTAGAACAGCAGTGGAAAAGAACTCATCCACGAGGAGCGCAGAATAGAAATCTTGGTCCATGGTGAATAACGGGAGCAGACCAGCAACGCGCAGAGTCTCTATGATTTCTCACCCAATTACTTCACCAGACAACTCTAATAGATCAAGAGTTTCTTCTAATTTGAAATTTACAAGGTCCTGAAAAAAATGATTGATGTTAGAAGTGACATAGGCGCATAGAAACATAAAATGATCAAAGTAACATAGGCGCAAAGAATAGATAGGCGCATATTTGAATCAGGCGCACAAAATTATAGAAAATCAAGGCGCATGATTGAATTAGGCGCATAAAATATTAAAGGCGCATAGAGTTACAAGGCGCATAATATGGTTCTATGTGAATACTAAGGAAAAATAAAACAACGAAATTTGACTAAGTACGAAGTTAGGCGCATAAGGTTTTAGGTGCAGAATGATTTAAGCGCATATACAAGTAGAGGCGCAGAAAGCATTCAGGCGCATAAAAAATAGGCGCATAAAGAAGTACATAGGCGCAAATCGTGAGAATTTTAACTTAGTAAGAAAAACAAACAACAAACATTCAAATTAAAGAAATGAAAATCAAAAAGTTCAAATTTTCGAAAACAAGGTAGAAAATTTTTAGAGACCAAAACATGCAATAATGACGAAGAACACGAAGAACGATCCTTGAATGCTCGAAGAACACCAAGAACACGAAAATCATGAAACTTCACCAAACTAGACAAATAATATATCAAAATGACCGCATGACAACAAGGAATCTAAATATGTAAACAAAAACATGAACAAATCAATAATGAAAGCACAATGATCAAAAGAATGACCGAAAATTTTGAAAAAAATTTGAAAACAAAAATTCAGATTTGTAACAAACAAAGCATTGATCGTTGAAATGTTGGTTTTAAAAGATTCGAAATCAAGAATAGAACATAGCCCAACAAACGATATAGAAAACGGATCATCGAAACAAGAGAAATCAAAGGAAAATGAATCCGGGTTTTGAAAAAAAACGAAAAAGACACTGAACATGACGAAAAAAATTCAGAAATGTAAGGAGATTAAAGGTTGAGAATTTGTACCATTTCGTCTTGTGTAGATGTTGACGCTTTCTTAGGACCCATAAACTTATATATATATATGTAGAAAATGAAGAAGAAAAATGAAGATGGAAAGAGAGAGATATGAGTCTGGGAGAGAGAGAGAGACGGGGAGAGAGAGAGAGAGAGACGGGGAGAGAGAGAGAAAAAGAGTAGGTGAGAAGAGAGGAAGGTGATGATGAATATATAGGTTAGGTTCAAAATTTTGCACAGATATGAAAAAAATACAGTCAAAAATTTAAAAAGATGGGAAGTTGAAAGGATGGTATTTATGAGGGATTTTGAAAATGGCGGCTCATCATGACAAAAAGGACATTCATTAATGAGGGATTTTTGGGATTTGAAGGGCATTAATGGCTGAATGACCTAAAGTGTCATGATGTGACATTTAGGTTTTAGAAAAACTGCTCCACTTTCCCTTTAAGTGTATGAGCAATTTTGACTAATTTTTGCAAAAACACCAAAAACATTTATTTTGGTGTAAGTTTGGGGTGCAAGAAATATATCCCAGAAAATAAAATTTTTTGAAAAGCGTAAAACGAGGGAAAAATTTAATTGCACAAGTACCCTTGAACAATTAAAGGAATGTCAAAAGACATAGATTCCTATAATAAATGAACAGAATTAACATACCTGGTACTTGTGTATTTAATACGTTCAATCATTGAAATTGAATTTTGAGAAATGATTGAGCCGCAATAGTTAATGCGCGCATGAAGGGGCGCATTACTTCAACAAGGCGCATTACACATCAAGGTGCGCAAGGATGGTTGAGGGCGCATAAAATTTTTGAAGCGCAATTGATGCTAGGCGCGCATTAGTTGCTGTGCGCGCAGAAATTGCTCAAGCGCAAGTGATGTTTTAGGCGCGCAGGAAGTTTCCTTGAAACTTTGAAATGATTTAGAGTTTGTACCTAGTAAACTCATAACTCAACAAAACATAAGATTATTAGTATTGACAAAACTATATTGAATTTAGTTGAGTTCAAGCATACCCATTTCACCTCTAAAAAACATGAACCGTTTCGCGTCGAGTGCTTTCGTTAGAATGTCGGCGATTTGATAGTCGGTTCCCACGTTTTCCAAATGTATATTGCCTTTCTCCACGTGGTCTTTGAGGAAGTGATATATGATGTCGATGTGCTTGGTCTTTGAGTGCATGACAGGATTTTCAGAAACCGCAATTGTTGATGTGTTGTCGCAGTAGATGGGACAATTTTCTTCGATGATATCATAGTCCACCAATTGCTGCTTCATCCAGAGTATTTGACAACAACAACTTCCCGCAGCGATGTATTCGGCTTCGGTTGTTGAAACAGATACAGAAGCTTGTTTCTTACTTGCCCATGACACAAGTCGATATCTGAGGAAATGACAGGTGCCACTAGTGCTTTTCCTATCAATTGTGCATGCTGCATAATCCGCATCTGAATAACCTACAAGTTTAAAGTTCGAATCTTTGGTGTACCAAAGTCCAAGGTTAACAGTGCCAGAGAGATATCTTATAATACGTTTCACAGCAATTAAGTGTGCTTCTCTAGGGTCGGATTGATAACGAGCACAAACACAAACACTGTAACACCCATCCTATTTCCTGTTAAATATTTGACATACTTGTTAAATTCTTGAACTTGCATGTTATGTGTTAGTTTTACTTGGGTTAAAGTTTTAACTACTTTAAATAGTTAAGGTGGTTAAATGTTTAGTTTTGACTTTTGGGTCATTTGTGAAAATTTGACTTTAGGGGTCTTTTTGTTAAAAGTGAAACTTGAGGGGCCTAAGTGTCATTTTTGAAAGTTGAAAGGATAAATGTTGTTTGCCTTCTTCTCTGAGGAAAATTTCCCAAATCATTTTACGTTGCTCTTCCTCTGTTCTAAAACCTAGGGTTAGAATTTTCCCTATTCCCGACTCCTCGAGTTTAATTATCCCTCCGTTCTTGATTCCGATCCCGGATTAATATTCGTGGCGTTGAATAGAGCGTTCCAGGCCGAACAGAAATAAGTTTTGGTCAACTTGAATTTTGACTAGGTAAGTTATTAGCTCCCCCTTGCTTGTAATAACATGCATAAATGTTATTCTCGATACTTGTGAATGTTAATTTTGTGTTTGGGGTGATTTTTGTGGTACTTGTAAATTTGGGACAAAAGGAGTAAAATTCCCCTGTGTAAAATTATAAAGGGATTTGGAAAGATGAGTTTGAATGATGTTATGCCTTTTCTGGGAATGTTGAATTTGTTAGGAAATGTTACTCCTACGTTTGGAACGGAAAATATTTCAACCTGGGAAAGAATGAAAATTTCGCATTTTAGTACACTGTGCGACCGCACAAAAATGAGTGTGCGACCGCACATCTTTCTGAAGGATTTTTCAAAGAAATTTACATGCTTGTGTGCGGCCGCACAGTCCATTGTGGGCGACCGCACAGTTGTCTGAAAAACAAAGATTTTGTTTAAAGTTTGTATAAAGTTGGAAGTAACCCTAGTTAAGGTATATAACCTTAATATAAGATGTCCTAGCAAGTGTTGTGATACTTTAGGGGCATCAGACTTGGTCTTAACCATGTATACTCATTGAATTAAAATGAGAACATAGGTATAAGAGTAGTATCTCTTCTTTATGTCTTGAAAGTGCTATGAACAAGCACTAATGTGTTATACTTGTTGTGAATCCAATGATTGTGCACCTTAGAGGCATTAGCATAAGGTCTTAGACTTGAACATCCTAAGAATAGGATTGGGATTTGGTAAGAGTAAATGTATAACTCTTATACTTGTTTGAATGTCCAAAGATTGGAAGTTATAACTTGAAGTATAAGACATTAAAAGCTTGTACATGACTTGAACATCCATAGAAATGGATTAAGACTTGAATATAAGATAATAAAATCTTGTACTTGGCTTGACACCAATACATGTGTATGGTAGTGAACTTGAAAGTGCTATGAACAAGCACTAACGTGTATGAGACATGTTCTTGTTTTGTATGTGCAAACATTGCATACATTTTCTTGATACAAGGTGACTTCTTGATTACTTGAAGCATGTTCCTTGTTGAGCTAGTCCACTACATTTGGATTAGTTCCTCTCCCGTTGTTCAAGTAAATATCTACTTGTACTTTCTTGTGTGAGTCCAGCTGGTTCTCCTTGCTTGTTCGAAAATGTATAGGTTCACGCTTGTCGCGAGAGCTGGGGTTTAAGTGACAATCGGGTCCCTATGTATTTCTGCCCGACCCCTTACTACCGGCCATAGTAAGGGCATAGCTTCCTTAGTTGGAGCAATAAGCCTGACTTAAGTGAATGCTAAATTCCCGTCCCGAACACCTCATGAATAATCATGAGTACTGATATTGAGAATGACACTGTTTACCGGGTCTTCTGATATATACTGAATAATCAGTTCCTGTTATTGATCGTGATGTCAAAGTAATACAAGCTTCGACAACAATGGTATTCTTGGGAGGAATAAGGAAGGAAGCAATATCCTTATAACTTGCTTGTTTAGCCTTATGTGCTACTTGATGAGTGGATTATCCTCTCATATACTTGTTACTTGATGATACTTGAGATATGATTATTTAAGTATCTACTTGAATTGCATGATAACATGTCATGTAGTTGCATCTAATAGCTTACTGAGATTTATCTCACCCTTTATTTGTTTCCTCCCCAGGAAAGGAAGGATAGTGCGCAGTGAGGCTCGACATAGTTGGGAGCTTGCTTCGCAGGTCGTGATTATTTTGGGGCTTGTGTCCTTTTACTCTTGGTGAGGACGATGTATTGGGTTTTGTATAACTCCTTATTTTGGGGTAGACAGTCTTGTTCTGTTCTTGTTGTCACTAGACATCTTGTATAGTACTCTTAATGCCAGCTTATGTGCTAGGCATGTTTCCGCTGTGTATGTATTAAGTTTGGTTTTGAATTTTCTTGTCTAGAACTCGTGTTGTGAGCTAGTATAGCTCCTTACTCTAGAGTATATATATCATGTCAATTTGTTAAACAAATGTCATTAAGTTTCTTGTTAAGTTTCTTGTTTCCCGTTAGGCACTCCATCCAGGTTCGAGGTTCTATTAGGGGATCCCGGGACCTGGGGGCATGTCAGGTTGGTATCAGAGCTACCCTGGTTTAGCTACCATGTTTAGCTACCTTGGTTTGCTCTAAGTCTGGATAGGGTCTATGGCCTAGGTATGGGTGAGTCTTGGGGTGTTATTAATAACGCTGAGTGTTTACCTACAGGTACAATGAGTTCTGAAGGTATTAGTGGCAGTAATCAACTGAGATCTATAACTCCTCAAGAAGAAATGGTTGATAATGTTGACTGGGATTATCCTAATCGCCTTACAAGGTTCTTGAAGCTGAAACCTCGCAGTTTTGACGGGGAATTTGATGCTAAAAAGGCAGAGGAGTGGATTGAAAGTATTGAGAAGATTTTTACAGCCTTGAGATGTGCAGGTGGTGATAAGGTAACCTTTGCAACTTTTAAACTTGAGAAAGCCGCTGAACATTGGTGGCAAGTGTTGAGTAAAAGCTGGGAACTGGAAGGTGTACCACAGACATGGGAGAATTTTCTTAAAGCTTTTAAGTCGCAGTTTATTCCAACAGTGGTCCAAGATAGAAAGGAGATGGAATTTCTTAATCTGGAGCAGGGAAGTCTGACCGTGGGGCAATACTCAATCAAGTTCACAGAATTGGCAAGGTATTGTGATCATTTAGTTCCAAACGAAGCCAAGAAGGCACAGAGGTTTGTTAAAGGGTTAAGGACTGAGTATAGGAAGTAACTTCTTTCTCTACAGCTCACTAGCTATCAGCAAGCAGTGGAGAAGGCTTATACCATTGAAAATGATATCGAAGAACACAAGGTGAAGTTGGGAACAACCATGACTGGTCGTGTATCAGAGAGAACTCAGGGATCTGGTTCTAGAGGTGGTAAATCTGGCCGCCAAGATCGTCGATTCCGACAGCCAACCGAAAGCAAAGGTAGTGTATCAACTGGTTCGAGGACAACAGTCCAAGGTCCCAGGAGAGTATGTGGCTATTGTTCGAAAGAAGGCCATTCTGAAGACAAGTGTTGGCTAAAGCAAGGAAAGTGTATAGTGTGTGGTGAAGCGGGGCACTTTGCTAGAAATTGTTCTAAGAGTAAAGTAAATCAAGTTGGGAGTACAAGTCAACCAGTCTCAGGTTCTAAGAGAGATAGTGGGGGTCGACCAAAAGTTCAGGGTCGAGTGTTTGCTTTAGATCAGCAAGGTGTAGCTGAGTCTTCTGCGGTCATAGGAGGTATTATATTACTTTCTAGTACGAGAGCGCGAGTCTTGATAGATCCAGGCTCATCTCATTCTTATGTGGCATCTCATTTTGTGTCGCATTTGCATGTTCTTCCTGATTCTATGCCTTATGTGCTAGAAGTATCTTCCCCTATGGGAGATTGCATGTTTACTTCTGAGGTTTACAAGAAATGTGAGGTCCTTGTGGGTGATCATGCCCTTCGTGCTGACTTAGTCGTGTTACCTATAAGGGACTTTGATGTGATTCTTGGCATGGATTGGCTATATGTGCATCATGCATCTGTTGATTGTTATAGAAAAGTAGTAACTTTTTCTATTCCTGGTTTGCCTGATTTTACCTTTGAAGGTGATAGGCCTTTATGTGCTATACATGTTATTTCTGCTTTAAAAGCTAGAAAACTTTTATCTCGTGGTTGTGCCGGGTATCTCGCATGTGTACTTGATCAGAGTTTATCTGTTCCCAAGATGGAGGATATTCCTGTTGTGTCTGAATTTTCAGATGTGTTCTCTTCTGAGTATAGTATGCCACCTGATCGAGAGCTTGAGTTCTGTATTGAGTTATTACCAGGTACAGCACCAATCTCTAAAGCACCTTATAGAATGGCTCCAGCTGAGTTAAGAGAGTTAAAAACACAGCTTGAGGAATTGCTTGAAAGGGGTTTCATCAGACCTAGTGTATCACTGTGGGGTGCACCAGTGTTATTTGTTAGAAAGAAAGATGGGACTCTGCGATTGTGTATTGATTACAGAGATCTTAATCAGGTAACTATCAAGAACAAATATCCGTTACCTCATATTGATGACTTGTTTGATCAGCTTCAGGGTTCAGTAGTGTATTCGAAGCTTGACCTGAGAAGTGGTTATCATCAGTTGAAAATCAGATCTGAGGATATACCAAAGACAGCTTTCCGTACCAGGTATGGGCATTATGAGTTTATTGTTATGCCATTCGGTTTGACAAATGCTCCAGCTGTATTTATGGATTTGATGAACCGTATATTCAAGCCATATCTTGATTGCTTTGTGGTGGTATTCATTGATGATATTCTTGTGTATTCTAAGTCACGGGCTGAGCATGGACAACATCTCAGAGTAGTATTACAAGTTCTTCGTGAGAAACAATTATTTGCAAAATTCAGCAAATGTGCTTTCTGGTTAGAAGAAGTTTCTTTCTTGGGGCATGTTGTGTCTGCTACTGGTATTGCAGTAGATCCTTCCAAAGTTGAAGCAGTTGTTAACTGGAAAAGGCCAACTACAGTGACTGAGATCCGTAGTTTCTTGGGCTTGGCTAGTTATTATCGGAGGTTCATTGAGGGATTCTCCAAGATTGCTACTCCATTGACTAACATGACTCGAAAAGCTATTTCTTTTGAGTGGAATGACAAATGTGAAGCAAGTTTTCAGGAGTTGAAAAGGCGTTTGACTACAGCTCCAGTCTTGGCTTTGCCTAATGGTTCTGAGCATTTCATGGTTTATACTGATGCTTCTAAAGAAGGATTGGGTTGTGTTCTGATGCAAGATGGCAAGGTAATAGCTTATGCTTCTCGAAAATTATCTCCTTATGAAAAGAATTATCCTACTCATGATTTAGAGTTGGCTGCGATTATTTTTGCTTTGCATAAATGGAGGCATTACTTGTATGGAACTAAATTTGAGGTTTTCACTGATCATAAAAGTTTGAAGTACTTGTTTTCTCAAAAAGAACTTAACATGAGACAACGTAGATGGATGGAGAAATTGAAGGATCATGATTGTACTATCCTTTATCATCCAGGAAAAGCAAATGTTGTGGCAGATGCACTGAGCAGAAAGACTTATATTTCTTACCTGATGATTCGTGAATGGAAGATGTTTGAAGACTTGTGTGATTGGAGTCCTTGTGAATCAAATCATGGAGTTATTTTTGCTAATATAAAGGCTACTTCAGATTTACTCCAACAGATCAAAGAAGCTCAGGTAACTGATTCTGAATTGCAGAAAATCATTAGTGGAATGAATGAAGGAAAGCAACCAGATTTTTCTTTTAATAGTGATGGAATTCTTACCTTCCGAAGTCGAGTTTGTATTCCAGTTGATCCTGAGATTAAGAAGAAAGTTCTTGAAGAGGCTCACAAAGCCAAGTATACTATTCATCCTGGAAGTACTAAAATGTACCAAGACTTGAAGAAACATTTCTGGTGGAACAATATGAAAAGAGAAATTGCTGAGTATGTATCCAAATGTTTGACTTGTCAACAAGTAAAAGTGGAACATCAACGTCCAGCAGGTTTGTTGCAACCATTGGAAATTCCGGAGTGGAAATGGGAACATATTACTATAGATTTTGTGACTGGTTTTCCACGTACCAGACGAGGCCATGATGCTGTTTGGGTTATTGTGGACAGGTTGACTAAATCAGCTCATTTCTTGTCTGTTTCCATGGGATATTCATTGTCTCAATTGGCATCTTTGTATGTTCAGGAGATTATCCGACTGCATGGGGTTCCTGTGAGTATTGTATCTGATAGAGATCCTCGTTTTACTTCTCGATTCTGGCAGGCTCTTCAGGGTGCTATGGGTACTAAATTGAATTTCAGTACTGCTTTCCATCCTCAATCTGATGGGCAATCTGAGAGACTTATACAGATTCTTGAGGATATGTTACGTGCTTGTGTTATTGATTTCAAAGGCAGTTGGGATACTCATCTTCCTTTGGCTGAGTTTGCTTATAATAACAGTTTTCAGTCTAGCATTGAAATGGCTCCATATGAGGCTATTCCATTTCAGCCTGATTTGTCTTATGAGGAACAGCCTGTTGAAATTCTTGACTGGAAAGATCAAGTATTGCGTACCAAAAGGATTCCTATTGTGAAGGTCCTTTGGAGAAATCATGAAATTGAAGAGGCTACTTGGGAAACCGAGAAAGAGATGCGAGATAAATACCCGAGCCTATTTGAAAACTTTGGTAAGTAAAAATTCGTGGGCGAATTTTCTTTAAGGTGGGGAGGATGTAACACCCATCCTATTTCCTGTTAAATATTTGACATACTTGTTAAATTCTTGAACTTGCATGTTATGTGTTAGTTTTACTTGGGTTAAAGTTTTAACTACTTTAAATAGTTAAGGTGGTTAAATGTTTAGTTTTGACTTTTGGGTCATTTGTGAAAATTTGACTTTAGGGGTCTTTTGTTAAAAGTGAAACTTGAGGGGCCTAAGTGTCATTTTTGAAAGTTGAAAGGATAAATGTTGTTTGCCTTCTTCTCTGAGGCAAATTTCCCAAATCATTTTACGTTGCTCTTCCTCTGTTCTAAAACCTAGGGTTAGAATTTTCCCTATTCCCGACTCCTCGAGTTTAATTATCCCTCCGTTCTTGATTCCGATCCCGGATTAATATTCGTGGCGTTGAATAGAGCGTTCCAGGCCGAACAGAAATAAGTTTTGGTCAACTTGAATTTTGACTAGGTAAGTTATTAGCTCCCCCTTGCTTGTAATAACATGCATAAATGTTATTCTCGATACTTGTGAATGTTAATTTTGTGTTTGGGGTGATTTTTGTGGTACTTGTAAATTTGGGACAAAAGGAGTAAAATTCCCCTGTGTAAAATTATAAAGGGATTTGGAAAGATGAGTTTGAATGATGTTATGCCTTTTCTGGGAATGTTGAATTTGTTAGGAAATGTTACTCCTACGTTTGGAACGGAAAATATTTCAACCTGGGAAAGAATGAAAATTTCGCATTTTAGTACACTGTGCGACCGCACAAAAATGAGTGTGCGACCGCACATATTTCTGAAGGATTTTTCAAAGAAATTTACATGCTTGTGTGCGGCCGCACAGTCCATTGTGGGCGACCGCACAGTTGTCTGAAAAACAAAGATTTTGTTTAAAGTTTGTATAAAGTTGGAAGTAACCCTAGTTAAGGTATATAACCTTAATATAAGATGTCCTAGCAAGTGTTGTGATACTTTAGGGGCATCAGACTTGGTCTTAACCATGTATACTCATTGAATTAAAATGAGAACATAGGTATAAGAGTAGTATCTCTTCTTTATGTCTTGAAAGTGCTATGAACAAGCACTAATGTGTTATACTTGTTGTGAATCCAATGATTGTGCACCTTAGAGGCATTAGCATAAGGTCTTAGACTTGAACATCCTAAGAATAGGATTGGGATTTGGTAAGAGTAAATGTATAACTCTTATACTTGTTTGAATGTCCAAAGATTGGAAGTTATAACTTGAAGTATAAGACATTAAAAGCTTGTACATGACTTGAACATCCATAGAAATGGATTAAGACTTGAATATAAGATAATAAAATCTTGTACTTGGCTTGACACCAATACATGTGTATGGTAGTGAACTTGAAAGTGCTATGAACAAGCACTAACGTGTATGAGACATGTTCTTGTTTTGTATGTGCAAACATTGCATACATTTTCTTGATACAAGGTGACTTCTTGATTACTTGAAGCATGTTCCTTGTTGAGCTAGTCCACTACATTTGGATTAGTTCCTCTCCCGTTGTTCAAGTAAATATCTACTTGTACTTTCTTGTGTGAGTCCAGCTGGTTCTCCTTGCTTGTTCGAAAATGTATAGGTTCACGCTTGTCGCGAGAGCTGGGGTTTAAGTGACAATCGGGTCCCTATGTATTTCCGCCCGACCCCTTACTACCGGCCATAGTAAGGGCATAGCTTCCTTAGTTGGAGCAATAAGCCTGACTTAAGTGAATGCTAAATTCCCGTCCCGAACACCTCATGAATAATCATGAGTACTGATATTGAGAATGACACTGGTTACCGGGTCTTCTGATATATACTGAATAATCAGTTCCTGTTATTGATCGTGATGTCAAAGTAATACAAGCTTCGACAACAATGGTATTCTTGGGAGGAATAAGGAAGGAAGCAATATCCTTATAACTTGCTTGTTTAGCCTTATGTGCTACTTGATGAGTGGATTATCCTCTCATATACTTGTTACTTGATGATACTTGAGATATGATTATTTAAGTATCTACTTGAATTGCATGATAACATGTCATGTAGTTGCATCTAATAGCTTACTGAGATTTATCTCACCCTTTATTTGTTTCCTCCCCAGGAAAGGAAGGATAGTGCGCAGTGAGGCTCGACATAGTTGGGAGCTTGCTTCGCAGGTCGTGATTATTTTGGGGCTTGTGTCCTTTTTAGGGATGGCCAAAACCGGTTCCGGGCCCGGTTCCGGTTCGTCAAATGGGTGACCCTTAACCGGCCCGCACTTACCCCGGTTCCGGTTCCGGTTTGGCACAATACGGTTCCGGTTCGGTCCGGTTCCGGTACGGTTCCGGTCCGGTTCCGGTCCTCTCCTTTAAAATTATTGAAAAATAAGGGATTTTCGGTACGGTTCCGGTTCCGGTTCCGGTCCGGTTCGGCATATATGTGACCTTGAACCGGCCCGCATGCCTTGCGGTTCCGGTTCGTCCGGTTCCGGTTTCCTCCCCAGTTTGCTCCGGTTCCGGGCTTTTCCGGTCCGGTTCCGGTCCGGTTTTCCGGTTCCGGTCCGGTTCCGGTCCGGTTTGGCCATCCCTAGTCCTTTTACTCTTGGTGAGGACGATGTATTGGGTTTTGTATAACTCCTTATTTTGGGGTAGACAGTCTTGTTCTGTTCTTGTTGTCACTAGACATCTTGTATAGTACTCTTAATGCCAGCTTATGTGCTAGGCATGTTTCCGCTGTGTATGTATTAAGTTTGGTTTTGAATTTTCTTGTCTAGAACTCGTGTTGTGAGCTAGTATAGCTCCTTAATCTAGAGTATATATATCATGTCAATTTGTTAAACAAATGTCATTAAGTTTCTTGTTAAGTTTCTTGTTTCCCGTTAGGCACTCCATCCAGGTTCGAGGTTCTATTAGGGGATCCCGGGACCTGGGGGCGTGTCAAACACTAAACATAATATCAGGCCTACTAGCAGTAAGGTAAAGGAGTGAGCCAATCATACCTCGATAGAGCGTTTGATCAACACGTTTACCTTTTAAATCTTTGTCGAGTTTGTTGCCGGTGGCCATTGGAGTATCGTATGATTTAGCGTTCTCAAGTCCAAACTTCTTGATTAAGTCCTTTGTGTATTTGGATTGGTTGATAAAAATGCCTTCACTCATTTGCTTGATTTGAAGCCCGAGGAAGAATGTGAGTTCTCCCATCATGCTCATTTCAAACTTGCTCTTCATTAGTTTCTCAAAACGCTTGCACAACAATTCATTAGTAGAACCAAATATAATATCATCAACATAAATTTGAACAAGTAATTTATGACCATTATGTTTGGCAATGAAAAGAGTTGTATCGATTTTACCGCGAGTGAAGCCTTTTTCGATGAGAAACTTTGATAGTGTATCATACCATGCTCTTGGTGCTTGTTTGAGTCCATACAAAGCTTTTTGGAGTTTGTACACATGATTTGGAAATTGTGAATCTTCAAACCCAGGTGGTTGAGCAACATAGACTTGTTCTTGGAGTTCACCATTTAGAAACGCGCTCTTCACATCCATTTGATATAACTTGAAGTTCTTGTGAGCGGCGTAAGCTAGAAATAATCTGATAGCTTCAAGTCTTGCTACGGGTGCAAAAGTTTCATCGTAATCAATTCCTTCTTCTTGCCTATAGCCTTGTGCAACCAATCTTGCTTTGTTTCTCGTGATGGTTCCATTCTCATCCATCTTGTTCCTGAACACCCATTTCGTACCGATCACTCCATGATCATTCGGTCTAGGAACTAGAGTCCAAACCTTACATCGTTCAAATTGATTGAGTTCTTCTTGCATAGCAACAACCCAATTAGGATCTTGGAGCGCTTCATCAGCCTTCTTTGGTTCAATTTGAGAGATAAAAGCAGTGTAAGCATCAAAGTTTGTAGCTCTCCTTGTACGAACACCAACTTGTAGATCACCGATGATATTAGCAATTGGGTGACCTCTAACTTCACGAATTTCAGGAGGTAAGTTAGGTTGAGTCGTAGAAACTTGAAGGTCTTCAATTGGTACATCTTCACCAGATTCAAAGTCATTGAAATTTGGGGGTTGAACTGGCTCAGAATTGAAATTTGGGTTTACACCAGATGCAGCAGTAGAAATAGGCGCGTGAGAGGAATCATGAGGCGCATCATTTGAGTGAGGCGCAATAGATGATTCACCAGGCGCATTATACATTGAATTAGGCGCATTTGATGTAGATGGATTTCCTTGTGTTGATAGATTCTGATCTTGAGTGGGCGCAACATAAATAGGAGCACCTGTATCATTTAACTCAATAGAATCATCAGCAACATTTGGAGCCAAATGTGGCTCAAGGAGAGAATGTTCATCAAATATAACATGTACAGATTCAACTATCACTAATGTAGTTCTATTAAAAACACGAAAAGCTTTAGAGTGTTTGGCATACCCAACAAAAATACCTTCGTCGGCTTTGGCATCGAATTTACCTCTATGTTCGTTTCCGTTGTAGAGGATATAACATTTGCAACCAAAGATCTTGAAGAATGCAATGTTGGGAGTTCTACCACGCCAAAGTTCATACGGAGTCTTGTTGTGAAGTTTGTTGATGAGGGAACGATTTTGAGTAAAACATGCAGTGTTGATAGCTTCTTCCCAAAAGTACTTAGGCAATTTAGCTTCAGCTATCATCGTCTTTCCTGCTTCAATCAACGTTCTATTATTTCGTTCAACAACGCCATTTTGTTGAGGGACTCCGGCGGTTGAAAAATTGTGATCTATCCCATGATCTTCACAATATCGAGCAACACCGTTGTTTTTGAATTCTGTTCCATTGTCGGATCTAACACTAACGATCTCATCTTCTTTTTGGGTTTGGAGCAGTCGAAATAAGGTAGTGAGAATATCATAACAATCATCTTTTGTAATCATCATCTCTACCCATGTATATCTTGAATAATCATCCACCACAACTAGAGTATACTTGTTTCTTCTAATACTTGCGGTGGAAACTGGTCCAAATAGATCAATATGAAGCAGTTGCAAACATCTTGTAGTTGAAGGATTTGACTTGCTTGAAAATGACTGCTTCGGTTGTTTGCCAAGTTGACATGCGGCGCACTTTTTGTCATGATGATCAGCAACCTTGGGAAGTCCTTTGACAAGATTATTCCTGCTGAGTTTAGATAGATACTTGAAGTTCAAGTGACTTAAGCGCTTGTGCCACAGCCAACTATTTTCGTTCACACTTTTTGCTACAAAACAAAGATTAGTACTAGAGTTCATACTATGGAAATCAATAATATAAATATTTGTCTTACGATATCCCGTGAGTAAGATAGCTCCAGTTTTGCCATTCTTGATAAGACATTGCGTTGAAGTGAAATGGCATTCTAATCCTTTGTCGCAGAATTGAGATATGGATAATAAGTTGTGCTTGAGCCCTTCCACGAGTGAGACTCTTTCAATGCACACTTTGTCTTTCTTGAGCTTTCCATATGCTACAACTTGACCTTTGTTATTATCGCCAAATGTTACGGAGGGACCTCTTTCTTCATGGACATCTTCTAATAAGGATTCATCTCCAGTCATGTGTCTTGAACACCCACTATCGAGAATCCATTCATAATTTCTAGCTTTTGAAGATCCAACCATGAAACAAAGAACCTGAAATATAGACATTTAAGCAGGTCCCCTTTATTCTTTTTGGGTCCTAGGGTTAGCAACTTTTGACAACCCACTCTTGCTTGACCTTAGGATTTTTACGTCCTTTGGCATTTGGAGTGAATCTCAAAAGGCATTCCACGGCCTTGTGTCCTGAACAATCACAAATGGAACAATGATGAAAGCCACCAATCAAATGAGTTTTCACAAATTCTTTACTTTTCTTGGGGATGGCATTCTTCTTTGGGTCAAATGAATTAGCCTTAACAAAATCTTTCTTTTGAAATTTTGGAGCGCTTTTTCTCGGAGGGCGCATAGGGCTAGGAGGCGCACGGCGATGAGGCGCGTGGCTCTTAGGCGCATAATGAGCACTCGGAGAAGGAGCGCGCCTATTTTCAAGAATGATTTTGCTAGGAGATGGTTCATCTGTAGCTATATCTTTCCCATTAGCTTTCCCAAATTGCTTCGTTGGGTAGACATAATGGAATGTTTGTCTCTTGACTTTTTCCTGTCCTTTACCCATTGAATTAGAATGTTTTTCCTTGGGAATTTCAAAAGTTTGTTGGTTGGTAAATTCACTATCTCTTTCAGCACAGACATCACATTTAAAGTTGTCACTAGTTGATGAGAATCCCAAGCCACTTTTATCACCACTGACTTTTTGGGACTCAAATATATTCTCCATAGTGACACGAGAATTGGACCACTCATTTGTAATCTTTTTAAGATCAATAATTTGAGCAACCAATTCATCGTTTTGAACTTTAAGAAGTGAGTTCTGTTCTGTTAGAAAAGTGTTTTTAACAGTAAGAGGAGTCATGCTCTTTATCTGCTCCTTAAGGAGGGTGAGTTCAGATTTAAGTAGAGATTTCTCGGTCTTAAGCTGGGAAATTTCATCACATGATAGTGCTAAAGCTTCCTTCATACTATCAAATCTAGTGATTACCTTTTCAGCCTTCTTGAACAATTTTTCTTGTTCAGCAATCACTTCATCATTGATTTTGGAGATTGGAGCAGTTGGTTCAACCTGTGGTCTAATGTATGCTCCTTTTCTCAATTTGTTCCTTGCTCCAAGATCACATCGTGAGAATAACAATCCACCATCGTTTTGAGCCGGAGTGAGAAATCCTTGTTCAACGAGCTCGCTGATGGTTGGTCCTTTCTTCTTTTTCACTTCTTGAAAACCTGCAGATTTCTTGATAGGTTTATTCAAGGGATTCATATCGGGAACATCCTTGGAGAAGTCATCATCAGAATCATAAGCATCAACTTCATCATCATTTGCCATCAAACAAACGAGTCCATCATCGGAATCTTCATCGCTCTCATCGGAGTCTGTTTCAATCCAAGTATTGTGCTCATTTGCTTGTGCTTCTTCTTCAGCAACCATTCCCTTGTGACGAGTGAACTTGGGAGTGAATTTGGGAGTATGGCTGCTCTTCTTCTGCATATATTCAAATTTGGGAATCGGGCAGCTTGATGCAAAATGTCCAGGTTTCCTGCAATTAAAACAAACAAGATCTTCTTTCCTTTTTGAATCACTGCTCCTTGAAAACTTTTGAGGAGCTTTGCTGGTAGATCCTTGAAATTTGTTGGTTGAGCCGGGTCATGAGAATTTTCTGAATTTTTGAAATTTCTTCACAAATAAAGCGAAGTCTTCATCATCCATGTCTAATAGCTCAGAAGTAGAAATTTTGGGATCGGAGCTTTTCTCATCTTGTACAGGCGCAGGAGTAGGCGCAGGTGTAGGTGCAGCTTCTCTGTGCGCCATCATAGCCATAGATTTTGACTTTCCTTCAGTTTCGCTGATTCGTTGGAGTTTGAGTTCGTAAACTTTGAGATTTGCATATAGATTCCTTAAAGTCCAAACATCTAAGGTTCCAGCGTCTTCAAGAGCGCTAGATTTATGTAGGTATCTTGATCCAAAAGCTTGTAGAAAATTTACATTCAAATCTTTGTTGGTAAACTTCATGCCAAGTGAAATACATAGATTGATAATTTCACAGTAGCGTTCATAAGTTTGCCTTAAGTTTTCACCGGGGAGTTGAGAGAAATTGTTGAACCTCTTTTGAACTTCGTATTTCTTGTTCTCCTTGCACACAGTGTCTCCTTCAATATGCTCTTCAATAGCATCCCATAGCTCATTTGCAGTAGCACAATGCATGACTTGTTGTTTCATAGCCGTGCTTAGAGTGCTTAGAAGAATGTTTCTTGCTTTGCCATCATTTGCAACTCTTCTAATTTCTTCCTCGGTCCATTCTTCCCTTGGTTTGAGAACTGTAGGTTGGGCAGCGTTGGTGCGTGGATTTGGATTTGCCTTCATCGGAATATAAGGTCCATAAACGACGGTGTCATGGAGCCTTTCATCGATTGAGTTGAGATGAGTCAATATGCTGAATTTCCACACGTCAAAATGATCTTCATCAAAGACCGGAACGTGAGTGTAGTTTGCAGTTGCCATAGGTTTTGAGTTTGCCATTTAGAATCGGCACCCAAGCTGTTAAGCTTGAAAAACGAAAAATGTTTTATAAAGGTGTTTGCTCTGATACCACTTGTTGGTCCCAAAGGGCAACAAGGGTATGAAAAATAGCTAGAGGTGGGGGGGGGGTGAATAGCTGTTTTAAAATTCTTTTCGTACCCTTGATAAACTCAATTGCAAATGCGCACTTTATCAAGTAAGCGTAATGAAATGCGCCTAAGTGAGTGAGTGAAATGCACAGCGGAATTTAGTAATGAAAATAGGCGCAAAGTGATAAAGGGAGCGCAACACACACACTAAGTATTTTGGCTCAAAGTGAGTGAAATAAGGAACTAAGGCAAATGATATAACAACACAACACAATTCAGTTCAATCAATCTACAATGAGTAAACAAGCAAGTAGTGAGTGAAAATAATAACTTGAAAGAAATAACAAGATAATAACACAAGCTATTTGGAGAGGTTCGATCAATGAAAGATCTACGTCCTCTACCAAGATGGTTAGTCTTGGATTTCTAATGGAGATCTTATATAATGAGTGAGTGTTACAAATTACAATGTTTGAGCTTATACACTAACTCAAGATCTATTACTATGAAAGAACAAATCCAAAACAATAACCGGTGTATCTCTTAAAGAAGAATCTAAATGATTAATCTTTGAAGAGGTGCGTGTGTGTTCTTAGTATCAAGGCTCTTTAGATCTTTGAGATGGAGAGCACGAGAAACTAAAGTGTTAAGGCTTGAAGATCTGGGCTAAGGATGAAGGTATGAAGATGTTCTTGAGAAATCTGGAAAAACGAAGGCAATCTTCAAATCTTCAACAAATGCTTAGAGAGAGAAATTCTTGAAATTCTTAGCAAAACTCAGCAACTTCAAAATGTTGAAGTTATGGGGTATTTATAGTGAACTTCGAAAAACTAGCCGTTGGAAATCCTTGTGGATAAGATGAGCTGTCGCTCGTTGATTGGAGCATGCATATATTATGGCCATTTTGACACTCAACATAAAAGTGACCGTTATGGACACGTGTCAACAGATTAGGCGCATATGCATCTTTTAACCACCGTTGGATCATTGGCGTAATTTGAATCCTCTTCAAGTCTTCGAGTCTTCAATAAATCACTGAGTGTTGAATAAACACTTTGAGGCGCGTTTGAGCCAAGAGGCGCATTGAGCCAAGAGGCGCACAGAAGCGTGAGCTTAAATCAAGGGGCGCAGAGGCGCGTAACATAGCTTATGAAGAAATCCTTGTGCGCTTTTCTGAGAGGCGCATGGCGCGAATGTAGAAGGCGCGTGGCGCGTGGCGCAGGAGGCGCATATGCGCGGCTCAAACTCACTGAGTGAATTTTTTTTGAAACTTGATCTTCTTGCCTTATTTCTAAGCCTATTCTATAACAATGGACAACTTAAAAAATGAAGTATAAATACTTCTTACATGTGGGTCTAAAGTCCATGAAATAAAACTTAGGTGATGGATCAATCAAATCTAATAAATCCTATTACATTAAAACTAAGATATGTGTGGGCATACCCAACAAAAGTTTAAAGCTCCACTCGACCTTGACTCTTCCGAAGCGGTAAACCTCTGCCCGTGGCGTAGTTCACGACTACATGCCGGGGGTGACCTTTAAGCCTCTCTTTAGCCGAGCACAAGCCACACAATTCTAGTTAGGGTCTAACACTCCGTGACTCAAGTCGGTTTCCATGTACCGAGATTTCCCTAAACTAATGCCTTCAAATCATACATGCCTTCAAAAGTGGTTATTTTGGACGAAAATAAAAATCCGTCCCCGCATGTATTCTTTACTACATTAATTTAGTTTAATCCCGATACATGTAGGATTCAAAAACGCGATGGAATCCGATGAGTATATGGGACCGCGAGATGTTCTATATACTAGTGTGACGATTCCATTATTTTCTTAGAAACCCCAAAAGGGATCCATTCCCTCCGACTTATAAAAAAAAAGAGAGTCTTTTCTTATGTGGTTCGAGTCGTGTGCCCAACTGTGTGTTCTAAGCCTCTTCGTGGACCGCAAGTGTTACTCAAGACTGACAAGGGCCTCTTCTGCAATATAGGTTCAATTGGTACTTACAGAGTCTACCGGGATTCGACAAATCGGTTAGTCCATGAAGAGATCACTCCAACAGCTCCTACATCAACAATGGCTGGCGGTTCCAACACCAACAATACCATGACTCTCGAGCAACTCGCAACCATGGTCCAACTCCTCCAAGAGCAAGTCTCCACCCTTAATAAGGAGGCACAAAGCAAAGACGACATTTGGCAATCCCACCTCGACAGCCAAAGGGAGGCCCACGAGGCCGAGATGGAGCTAATGAAAGAAAAGCTCACTAATCTTGCCAAGGGGAAGAGCAAAAATGACGATGACGAATCCGAATGGACCGAAGGTTTGTTCAAAAGTCCTTATGTCAACACCCGCACCAAGAAAGTGGGAGAGCCAAGTTCCGAGAACAATGAGCCCAAAATGGTGGATTCTATCATGGCCTACATCGACCAAAAATTCAATAGGCTCAACATGGGGAAAGGCTCCGACACAAGCCTTTATCAATCATCCATACTCATGAGTACTATGGCCGCTCTTCCTGATAAGTTCAAGATGCCCGACATAAGCAAATTCAAGGGCAACTCTTGTCCTATGGCTCACATTGAGACTTATATTTGGGCAATGGTTCTGAAGAAGGTCTCCCCCAAGGTGATGGCTCAATGCTTTCCTCTCACTCTCGAGGGGGCGGCAAAAGATTGGTATGCTACTCTCCCGCTCACTGTCCGTCTTGATTGGGACTCCGCCATGCTTGCCTTCAAGAACCAATACCAAGGCAACACCACTCACCGGCCCACAAGGAAAGAGCTAGAGAACACTACTTAACGAGACCACGAGTCCTTCATCGACTTCACAAGGAGATGGAATGATAAACTCTCCGAGATTGTGGAAAGACCAAATACTAAGGAGCAAATGGACATCTTTCTCAAATGTCTCAAAATTGATCTCCGCACCCACCTAAGTGGGGCCTGCTATGTGGATTTCTCCCAAATGTATGAGGCGGGGGTCCGAATGGACGAGTTGCTCAAGGAAGTCAAGAAAAGTGCTCCTAGCTACTGCTACAAGGCCGCTTCCAACTCCACAAAAGAGGCCTCGGTCAACGCCGTTACTATTGACAAGGGGAATTACAAAAAGGTTCCTCCACCCCAAGGGAAGAAGTCTCGAAATGACCGTATCTACACGCCTCTCCAAGGCATGACTCAAACCGAAGCTTTCGAAGTTGTCAAAGCAAAGGGTCAAGTCACACCCGTACAAGGGTACCAACCCAAGACGGTCAACCCCAATCATGCTCACCAAAAATATTGTGGCTACCACCAATATAGTGGCCACACCACCGAGGAATGCTTCGTTCTCCGCAATGTCATTCAAGATCTCATAGACAAGAAAGAATTTGTAGTGACTAATGGCGAACATGTCAATGTAATAGAAATAGGAGAACTCGAGGGGACCACCCATTCAATCCCAATTGTGAATGGGGGCCCCAATGTTATGAATAAACTTGACAATTCTTGTTATGTTGTGACTTACGTTGAGGTAATGAGGGAAGTACTAAAGAATAGGAAAAAGAAGCAAGATGGGAACGTCAACATGCTAACTCGATCCGGTCGAGTCATAGTAAGCAACCCTTCCACTTCCGCACCAAGCTCCTCTTCTCAAAGGCCGCAAGCTCGCGACACTCCCGAAGATCCTCTACTTGTCCAACTCAAGAAAACTCAAGCCAACATCTCTATTTGGGACCTCATCGCATCCTCAAAGAAACACCAAGATCTTGTCATCCGCAATCTCGATGATACATCAATTTATCCCAATACTACTCCCGAGGACCTCACGGCAATGATCGGTCACATTCATTTTGGCAACGTCATCACCTTTACCGATATGGACCTTCCACCATGTGGTTCCGACCACAACGAGGCTATTTACCTCAAGGTACGAGCAAGGGGGAGGCCCATCTCAAGAGTCTTAGTGGACGGTGGTTCCGCACTCAACCTCATGCTTGGCAGAATCATGGGCATACTGGGGCTTAAGGATTCCGATTTGAAGCCTTCTACTCAAGTAATCCGAGGTTATGACAGCACAGCCCGTACAGTCATGGGCATGATCGAAATAGACATTGAGTTTGGGAGCATGGTCATGTCCGTTCCATTCCAAGTGCTTGACATCCCGGCCTCGTTCAACTTGCTTTTGGGTCGACCATGGATTCACAGTTCTAATGCCGTCCCGTCAACTCTCCATCAATGTGTCAAGATCCGAAATGGTGATAAAATAGTGACCGTCATGGCCGAAAACGTCACTATCCACAGAAAAGGTGAGCCCGTCCACCAAGTTCAGCATGGTTAACCAGACTCCACTCTCTCCGGCGTCTCAATCAACGCCATTGACAAAGAAGGGGGAAACGGATCATGGACCCCCAGCAATCACAAAGTCCTCCGCATGATGAGGAATATGGACTACTTCCCTGGTTTAGGCCTAGGGAAATATCAACAAGGAATCCTACATCCTGTGCAAGTCCCATTTGTCAAGAACACATTCGGTTTGGGGTACGAGCCTTCCAGAGAGGACTTGAAACAAGAGCAAGCGATCAAGAATGAAAAGGCCCGAGCTCGTAAAGAAGGTCGTCGTTATGAGGTCCCTAATCTAAGGCCTTACCGCAAGACGTTGAGTGGCTATTTTGTCCGCCAAGGGGAAGACGTTCCATACATGATCTTTCCCGAACCATGGGTTATCAATAAGGGTGTCAAAAACCCGGTCTCGAAATCTTCTCCGATTGTGAGATCCAAAAATCCGAAAGGGAACCAACTCCCATGTCGCCCCGTGAATGGTGGGGAAGGAAGGTGACTATAGAGTCCGAGACAGAAATCATCGTGGGGGAAGAACCGACAGATTTAGCCTCCATGTTCGAAGAGCTTGCCATAATGAATGAATGTCAAGTCAACGCCATCCATGACACCGTCATCATGAATGAGACTATCAGTGAGATCCCGCCAAGCTCCGAGCCGATCAACAATTGGTATTCTACGAAAGGGCCCGTGGTATCCGAGGAATTCTTAGTCCAAGAAATGGGTTGCATACCCCGCACAACAACAAAGGAAGAACCGCTCACACTTACTTTCGAATCCGAGAGTGTCTCTAATACCCTCACCCAAGAGGATATGGAGGCCATAGCCGAGCGTGTGTTTCCTTTCTTTGCTAATGAAAAATTTGATATTTCTGAGTACCCTGAGATTGCAAATATCATAAATGATGAATTAACTAATAATGAACTTAATGAACAAGTTAATAACGATTCAAATTATGATGAAATAGACCACGAAAACACAACATACTTAAATGAACTTGCTCAACAGGTCCGTAGTCGTGGTGAAAATGGTCTAGGGGCTGATGAAGAATTGCATGTTGTTAATATGGGTACCGACGAAGAGCCAAGGGAAACTAAGATCGGAAGCTTCTTCAAGGGGGACGACAGAGACAGACTGACTGCACTGCTCAGAGAATTTGTGGATGTGTTCGCATGGTCATACAAAGACATGCCGGGTTTCAACAGAAAGGTAGCGGAGCACAGAACTCCGATCAGAGAAGATGCCAAGCCTGTAAAGCAGAAGCTCAGAAAGATCAAGCCAGAATGGTCTCTGCAAGTCAAAGAAGAGATCGAGAAGCTCCTCAGTGTGGGTTTCATCAAGGTTATCGAGTATCCGACATGGTTAGCCAACATCGTGACAGTCATAAAGGCAAACGGCAAGGTTCGAGTTTGTGTGGACTTCCGGGATTTGAACAAAGCTTCCCCGAAAGACGATTTTCCACTTCCTAACATCGACATGCTGGTCGACTCCACTGCTGCCTACGAGGTCCGCTCATTCGTGGATGGGTTCGCTGGGTACAATCAGATTCTCATGGCCGAGGAAAATCAACATAAGATAGCCTTCACAACACCGTGGGGTACCTTTTGCTACACAGTCATGCCATTCGGGTTAAGAAACGCTGGGGCTTCCTACCAAAGAGCCATGACAGACTTGTTCCACGATATGATTCACAAAGAAATCGAGGTCTATGTGGACGACATGATCATTCACTCCAAAGGGACCGATGGTCAACATTTAATCGATCTCCGCAAGTTCTTCGAAAGGCTTCGTCAACACAAGATGAGGCTCAACCCTGCAAAGTGCACGTTCGGGGTTATCCGAGGCAAAGTCCTTGTCTATATGGTCACTGAAAGGGGAATTGAAGTAGATCCCTCCAAAATCAAGGCAATCATTGACATGCCTCCTCCAAAGACGCAGAAAGAGATCAAAGTTTTCATGGGCAGACTGCAATACATCAGTCGGTTTGTGCACCAACTCACTTCCATGTGCGAGCCAATCTTCAAGCTACTCAAGAATAATGTGGCTCTAGAATGGACCGACGCGTGCCAAGAAGCCTTCGACCAAGTGAAGCATTACTTGACGTGCCCTCCTGTTCTAGTTCCGCCGCACAAGGAGAAGCCTCTTTTGCTCTATCTCACTGTCAATGATGAAGCCCTAGGGGCTATGTTAGCACAAGAGCAACGAGAGTACACAAAGGAGAATGCCATTTATTTTGTCAGTCGCCAATTCCAAGGAGGCGAAAAGAACTACTCTGTCTTAGAGAAGTCATGTGCAGCATTAGTTTGGGTTACTCAAAAGCTCAAACACTATATGGAAGCTTTTCTGATCAAGCTAGTAGCAAAGGTGGACCCGCTCCGCTACATCTTCGAGAAGCCTTTCATGTCAACAAGAATAGCCAAATGGTGATTCATGCTCGCTGGCTATGATATCACTTACGTCACACTAAAATCCGTCAGGGGGAAAGTGTTCAGTGACCAGCTTGCCGAATTCCCGTGTGACGAAGTGAAGGGGGAAGACGTACAGTTCCCCGACGAGCATTTAATTTGTACCACAACTGAGGAAAATAAGTGGCAACTTTTTTTCGATGGCGCCGCCAATAAACACGGTTTTGGTATAGGAGTATTGCTTGTTGATCCAAAAGACATCTACACTCCCATTGCAATCCGTCTGGAATTCGAAGCTACCAAAAACATTGCCGAGTACTAAGCATGCATATCAGGGCTCGAAGCATCTCTCAAAAGAAACGTCACGGAACTAGAAGTATTCGGCGACTCTTTGCTCCTTATCAATCAGCAATCGGGTAAATGGCGAATCCAAGACCCGACCCTCCAACAGTATGGTCAGCACCTTGAAGAATTGGTTGAACAATTCTAAGAGATCACTTTCAACTACCTGCCAAGGGATAAAAATCGCTTCGCCGATGCACTGGCCACCATAGCTTCATTAGTCGAAATGCCCAAAGGGAAAATGGTGAAGCCTTTCAAAATTGCCCGAAGGAACAGTCCGGCGTACTGCATGAGTATCGAGATCAATGAGGTTCAAACAAACTCTCCGTGGTATTCGGATATCATGAATGTCCTCAAAGATGGCACTTATCCCGAGAATAGCAATGAGAAGTCTTAAGCGGCTCTGTAAAGGCTAGCCTCTCGGTACGTACTGATTGGAGACCGAGTCTACAAAAGGCACCACGACGGGATCGATCTCTTATGCGCCAATGAGGTTGAAGATCAAGAGATAATGTGTGAAGTGCACGAAGGAGAGTGTGGACCCCACATGAATGGGTTTATGCTAGTCAAGAAGATACTCCGCATTGGTTACTATTGGAGCACTATGGAACGAGACTGTATCGAGAAAGTCAAAAGGTGTGCCAAGTGCCAATTCCATGCTAATCTGCAACATGCTCCACCCTCGCAACTTTACAACATGGTCACACCTTGGCCTTTCTCTTATTGGGGGATAGACATCATCGGTAAAGTCCATCCTGCCGGAAGCAATGGGCAGTCATTCATCCTAGTGGCCGTCGACTACTTTACAAAGTGGGTCGAAGCACAAGCCTATCGGACCCTCAACGCCAAGAAAGTGGCCGAATTTGTAAAGATTAATATCATGTGCCGATACGGCGTGCCTCATGAAATCATTTCCGACAACGGCTCTCACTTTGAGAAGGAAATGGATGCACTTTTGGTAGAATACAAGATCACCAAGCACATGTCATCTCCTTACCGTCCCCATGCAAATGGCGCGGTTGAAGCAGCAAATAAGACCATCGAGACCATCGTCAAGAAAATGGCCTCAACAGGAAGAGATTGGCCCGAGAAGCTACCATTAGCATTGTGGGGCTACCGCACATCAATACGGTCATCAACAGGACAAACTCCTTATGCATTAGTCTATGGTTCTGAAGCCGTACTCCCAATCGAACTTGAAGTCCCATCTCTATGTTGGTAGTGGTGCCCTAGGCACGTTTAATAAACGTTGTAATTGTTATCATTTATTTCATATCAATAAAGAGATGTTTTGATTATTATTGTTGTTCATGTTTACTTATAATAATCCCCGTCCCTAGTGCTTGTTAAGCACTAGTATAAAGGCTAAATGATCATGGGATGATCATGTTAGATTTATGGGTACTTGTTTGGAACAAGGTACTGGACTTGACCCGCTGCATGAGATTTATGTCATGGTCTATGTCGTACATATATCTCATATTAGTTATGTCATTTGAATCCTTAGACATGAAGTTATTATAGTCTTCCACTTGATGAACATTGTGTTTGACATATTCAAACGCTACCTTAACACGGTAGTTATAAAGGGTATGATTGGCATAATCGGATTCCCGTTGGGAAGAATAATAAGCTAAATGGATTTGTCCCTCCATGGAGAGATGTCAAGCTTGGGCCCCTCGAAGGAATGATGTTGATGAAATGTTCGGCCGGACTCAAATGGATTGATTGGATCAATAGCATTTGAATTATCAACATATTCGGAATCGAGAAAGTATTGAACAAAACAAGTTGACTGTTTGACCATGACTTGTGTTCAATGACATCGTGGACAAAGGGATTGTGACATATTCTAAAGGAATGCGAAATTGTATCTAGTTACACTATTTGGATAGGTATGACGGTTTGCTAGAACCTAATCATATCTTATGGGTTCATGTTTGAGCCCATTGCCAACTTAGTGTAATCCTAGAGGGTCACACACAAATAGAACGAATCATAAAGGACTAAATTGGAATTATGGAAAAATGTCAGGTTTTGGCTCTGGCACGGTCGTGCGCCTTAAAATGGCACGGCCGTGCCATAAATCCAAACCAAGGCAAATCTGTCGACATGTTTGACACGACCGTGCCAAGAAGTCAAGTACGACCGTGCCGAAATTGGTCGACTGGGAAAATCACACGGACCTGATGGCACGACCGTGCCAGTTTATAGGGCACGACCGTGCCAGTCAAGTCGGCCAGAATTCCTTGTTGCCTAATTTGGTGACAGGATTTAGGATTGCTAAGTCCTTAAGGGTTAAGGATTGGGACCTTTTTAAAGATCCTTTTAGCAGCCATTAGCATGATGATTGTGAGTGCCTCCATAAGGTTTTGAGAGGTTATTTTTCTTGTTCTAAGATCCCAAAAGTGAAGAACAAGAATATTCATAATTCCATATAGTTCTTGCAATTGTGAAAGTGTGTTTCACAATTTGGTCTAGCAACCAAGATCAAGAAGTTACTTGATATTCGTTCGTGGTGTGGATACCGCTAGAGGGTGAAGCTCATCATCTTCAAGGTTCGCGTTCTTGATCAAGTTTCAAAATCTCCACCAAGTTCAAAAGCTAGAAATTCATAGCCATCAAGGTTTAGTTATTCCTCTATTCATCTTGTTGTATTTGATTTAATCATATGAACGGATCCATGGCTTTGGGTTTCTTAAAATTTTAATTGCTAATTTCCGCTGCGCATGTTTGATCGAAATCCAACAGTGGTATCAGAGCCCCATTCATGTTGATTATTTCAATACTAAGATCATGTTGTGTGTATATAAATTGTTTATGTGCCTAGCATGATATGAATATTGGATTACGTGATGTTTATGTGTTATATGATTTTATGTGGTTTATTGTTTTAGAAACTTTAATCGCACTATTCAATCGCAATAAAAATTATGGTGGATTTAAAATTGTTTGGATTATCAATTTTTGATTGGATCAAAGTTTTGATATTCTAGGGATTCAAGAATAAATTGTTTATTCAAGGTTTTGTTGATCATGGTGATTGGATCACCAAGAATACCAAATCCTTATTGAATCGGGAAAAACAATTTTGAGACAAATTTTGGAACTTTAAAATTTTGATTTTCGGAAGGGTCCGACCGGACCCATACCTTGACCCGGCCGGACCTAGGGTTTGGCGCGGGGAAGGGCTTGGGTCTTGGGTGTGGATCTTGGGTTTAAATTTCCTATTTGTTTTAGTCTTGTGAGTCTGAGATTGGTTCAAGGTTTGGATGGCTAATCTACGTTCATCGAGATTGTGTTTCCCAAACTTGATCGCAATCGAAGTTTCAAAGATAAAACGAAGTTAGAATTATGAAGAGTTCATAATTGCTAAAATTAAGAAACAAAGTTCTTGATTCAAAGATTGGAGATCCATATGGAATTGTGAATGCAATTGGCCTACGTTCATCGAGACCATCTATTGCTTAGTTTTGGCCACATGGACTACTTTCTTGGTTTCTTGAATAAGTGCGGAATTGTGGATGCCATATGGCTTAGTTTCGGTCGCACTTCTTGTTGTCTTGATTTGGAGATGATAACCAAAGTTCAAATAGTCTCATCCTCATAATTATAGAGAAACTAATGACAAATAAATATTATGCTTAAATTAATGGAGATTAATTTAGTGGCTAAACTTGATGTGTAACATGTTTATATTATGTGCTCATAAATGTGTTATATGCTATATGTGATGAACCTTCAAAGAAAGTTTTAAGTCCTTTTGCCATGCCATGATTAAAACACTTGTTTATACATGAGTAATTTTATGTGGGCTCGCCAAAGCGAGGTGCATTGATTTTATTCATGTTTGAGCAAGATGAGTGAATAAGAGTTTCCTATGCGTTTAAAATGGTTGGACTTAATTAAGCGTCAAAACAGTTTTGGGCTTAAGGCAAAGATGAGATTTAACATGCTTTTTGAAATTGGATTTCTTAAAGAATCTCATGAAAAGAACTGAGAGTCATATGAGATATGATTGACAAGAGTTGTCTACCTAATTGATTTAATTTTGAGCGGTGCGCCAAAGCGTACTCAAAATTAGATTAAAGCGGGATCTCAACCCATTTAAATTATACTATACATTGGATGTATAAAGAAGGTTGTATAATTTGTTGGGTGTATTTTGTTTTAAAATACATTATTTATCTCTTTAATGAAAATCGGTACTTATTAAATTTTGGAAATTTTGCATATTTGTAGACAATGACTAATAACACTCAATCAATGTCGTTGCGATCGATCCTTGAGAAGGATAAGCTCGAAGAGAATGGTACAAACTTTATGGATTAGATCCGTAGCATAAGAATCGTTCTTAGGCAAGAAGATAAGTTGTACATTCTCGATGGGCCTCTCCCCGCTGAACCACCGCCTACTGCCCCTAGGGTAGAAAGAGACAATTACAAGAAACATCATAATGATTCTAGAGATGTAAGTTGTCTCATGCTTGCTGCTATGTGTTCAAAACTCCAACAAAGTTTGGAACATTTGGAAGCCTATGAGATAGGCGTGGAGTTGAGAACCATGTTTCAAGAGCAAGCTAGGCAAGAGAGGTACAAGACCATTGTTGCATTCACTACCTGTAAAATGAATGAAGGGCAACAAGTGAGTCCTCACTTTCTTAAAATGAAAGGTTATGTAGAGCACCTTGAGAAACTTGGCTATCCAATCCCATTGGAGCTAGCCACGGATCTCATTCTTAATTCATTGCCTAAAAGTTATAATCAGTTTGTGATGAGTTATAACATGCATGGAATGGATAAGAATCTCTCTGAGTTGCATGGGATGCTCAAAACTGCAGAGATGAAAATTGTGGAGAAAGGTTCTCCCGTGCTCTTGGTTCACGATGGGAAGAAGCCTGGTGCGAAAGGCAAGGGTAAGGCAAAAGTTGTCAAACCCAAGATAAGCAAGGAAAAGGTTGCCAAGGCTTCTGAGGCAAAACCCGATACACAAAAGGATGCAATTTGTTTCATTGTCAAGAAATTGGTCATTGGAAACGTAATTGCAAGGCTTTCTTGGAAGAGCAAAAGAAGAAGAAGGGCAGCAAGGCTGCGTCGACTTTAGGTATCTATATGATAGATATTCTCCTTTCTACCACTGATTCTTGTGTATTGGATACCGGATGTGGTTCTCACATTTGTCTAAATGTGCAGGGACTAAAGAATAGGAGACTGCTTAAAGAAGGTGAAGTAGATCTACGCGTGGGAAATGGAGCAAGAGTTGCTGCATTAGCCGTAGGGACTTATGAAGTCACTTTACCTTCCGGATTAATTCTTGTTTTGAACAATTGTTATTATGTTCCGGATTTAAGCAGAAATATTATTTCAATTTCTTGTTTGGATAATGAAGGTTTTAAGTTTCTTATTGAGAATAAGAAATTTTCTATTTATTTAAATGATGTGCTTTATGGTATTGCTAATTCATTTAATGGCCTTAATATCTTGGATGTCAAGAATGAAAATAATGTCTATCATATAAATAAGAAATCTAAACCTAATGATGTAAATCATACTTATTTGTGGCATTGCCGTCTTGGTCATATTAATGAGAAGCGTATCTCAAAACTCCATGGGGACGGACTTTTGGGTTCATGTGACTTAGAGTCATATGATACTTGTGAGTCGTGTCTTCTTGGAAAAATGACTAAGACACCTTTTACCAAGTTGGGTGAAAGGGCAAGCGACTTATTGGGGTTGATACATTCCGATGTATGCGGACCATTAAGTAGCAATGCTAGGGGAGGATTTCAATACTTCATAACCTTCACTGACGATTATAGTAGATTTGGGTATGTTTACCTAATGAAACATAAAAGTGAAGCATTTGAGATATTTAGAATATTTCAAAATGAAGTAGAAAAACAACTTGGCAAAAGTATAAAAGCACTTCGATCAGATCGAGGTGGAGAATACTTAAGTCAAGAATTTGATGATCATCTAAAGAATTGTGGAATAGTTTCACAATTGACTCCACCGGGAACACCACAATGGAATGGTGTGTCCGAGAGGAGGAATCGGACTTTGTTAGACATGGTTCGATCAATAATGAGTCAAGTTGATCTTCTAATATCCTTTTGGGGTTACGCTCTAGAAACCGCTGCTTTCACACTAAATCGTGTTCCAACTAAATCGGTTCAAAAGACTCCATATGAGATGTGGAGCGGAAAGAAGCCTTGTCTATCTTTCATGAAGATTTGGGGTTGTGAAGTTTTTGTCAAAAGACTTATCTCAGACAAACTTGCACACAAAACTGATAAATGTATTTCGTGGGATATCCTAAGGAAACTAAAGGATATTACTTTTACAACCGAGAGGACAACAAAGTGTTTGTTGCCCGAACTGGTGTCTTTCTAGAGAAAGAGTTTCTCTCCAAAGAAATCAGTGGGAGTAAAATAAATCTTGAAGAAATTCGAGACCCAGAAAATAACATTGAACCAATAGTGGAACAAGAACAAGAACCACAAGGAGTTGTGGAACCTGTTCAAAGTACACAAGCAACTCGCAGATCTAGTAGGTTACGATCCGAGCCCGAGAGATATGGATTTCTCGTAATGGATAGTAATGAGGTAGAAATCATTGAGAATGATGAACCGTCAACCTACCAAGAGGCGATGTCTTCTCCTGATTCGTACAAGTGGCTTGGAGCCATGGAATCCGAATTGCAATCCATGCAAGACAATCAAGTTTGGAATTTGATTGATGCGCCCGAAGGTGTAAAAACCATAGGATGCAAATGGGTCTTCAAGAAGAAGACTGACATGGATGGGAAGGTGCATACTTACAAAGCTAGGCTTGTAGCGAAAGGTTATAGGCAAGTTCATGGTATTGACTATGATGAGACCTTTTCACCCGTAGCAATGATCAAGTCTATAAGAATTTTGCTTGCCATTGCCGCATATCATGACTATGAAATATGGCAGATGGATGTCAAAACCGCTTTCCTGAATGGAAAACTTCAAGAGGATGTGTATATGACACAACCAGAAGGTTTTGAACAAGATTCTAAGGTATGCAAATTGCAGAGATCCATCTATGGATTGAAGCAAGCTTCTAGGAGTTGGAATCTCCGTTTTGATGAATCGGTCAAAGAGTTTGGTTTCATCAAGAACGAAGATGAGCCTTGTGTATACAAGAAGATTAGTGGGAGCATAGTGCTATTCCTTGTTTTATACGTGGATGACATATTGCTCATTGGAAACGACATTCCTACACTTCAGTCTGTGAAGACTTGGTTAGGAAAGTGTTTTACAATGAAAGATATGGGTGAAGCCGCATATATTCTTGGCATTAAGATCTATAGAGATAGATCAAGGAGACTGCTTGGTTTAAGCCAAAGTACATACATTGCAAGGTCATTAGAAGATTCCGTATGGAAAACTCTAAGAGAGGGACCTTGCCCGTGTTACATGGAATTTCTCTAAGCAAGACTCAATGTCCTAAGACAAACGATGAGCGTGAGAAAATGAATGATGTTCCATATGCTTCGGCAATTGGGTCCATCATGTATGCCATGATTTGTACTAGGCCGGATGTGTCTTATGCTTTGAGCATAACAAGTAGATACCAATCCGACCCTGGCGAAAATCACTGGATAGCTGTAAAAGCGATTCTTAAGTACTTGAGAAGAACTAAAGACTCGTTTTTGGTCTATGGAGGAATGGGAGATGATCTCGTTGTAAATGCTTACACGGATGCAAGCTTCCAAACCGACAAAGATGATAGCCGATCGCAATCGGGATTTGTGTTTATGTTAAATGGTGGAGCTGTAAGCTGGAAGAGTTCCAAGCAAAGTACAACCGCTGATTCTACAACAGAAGCTGAGTATATTGCTGCATCGGATGCTGCAAAGGAAGCTGTTTGGATTAAGAAGTTCATAACTGAACTTGAAGTGGTTCCTAGTATTGCTAGTCCAATAGACCTTTATTGCGACAATAATGGTGCTATTGCTCAAGCAAAGGAACCAAGAGCACATCAGAAATCCAAACACATACTTAGGCATTTTCATATCATTCGAGAGATCGTTGATAGGGGAGACGTAAATATATGCAGAGTACCTACTGATGACAATGTTGCGGACCCGCTAACAAAGGGACTTCCACAAGCTAAACATGATGGTCATGTTAGGTCCATGGGTATTAGATACATGGGAGATTGGGCCTAGGGCAAGTGGGAGATTGTTGGTAGTGGTTCCCTAGGCACGTTTAATAAACGTTGTAATTGTTATAATTTATTTCATATCAATAAAGAGATGTTTTGATTATTATTGTTATTCATGTTTACTTATAATAATCCCCATCCCTAGTGCTTGTTAAGCACTAGTATAAAGGCTAAATGATCATGGGATGATCATGTTAGATTTATGGGTACTTGTTTGGAATAAGGTACTGAACTTGACCCGCTGCATGAGATTTATGTCATGGTCTATGTCGTACATATATCTCATATTAGTTATGTCATTTGAATCCTTAGACATGAAGTTATTATAGTCTTCCACTTGATGAACATTGTGTTTGACATATTCAAACGCTACCTTAACACGGTAGTTATAAAGGGTATGATTGGCATAATCGGATTCCCGTTGGGAAGAATAATAAGATAAATGGATTTGTCCCTCCACGGAGAGATGTCAAGCTTGGGCCCCTCGAAGGAATGATGTTGATGAAATGTTCGGCCGGACTCAAATGGATTGATTGGATCAATAGCATTTGAATTATCAACATATTCGGAATCGAGAAAGTATTGAACAAAACAAGTTGACTGTTTGACCATGACTTGTGTTCAATGACATCGTGGACAAAGGGATTGTGACATATTCTAAAGGAATGCGAAATTGTATCTAGTTACACTATTTGGATAGGTATGACGGTTTGCTAGAACCTAATCATATCTTATGGGTTCATGTTTGAGCCCATTGCCAACTTAGTGTAATCCTAGAGAGTCACACACAAATAGAACGAATCATAAAGGACTAAATTGGAATTATGGAAAAATGTCAGGTTTTGGCTTTGGCACGGTCGTGCGCCTTAAAATGGCACGGCCGTGCCATAAATCCAAACCAAGGCAAATCTGTCGACATGTTTGACACGACCGTGCCAAGAAGTCAAGCACGACCGTGCCGAAATTGGTCGACTGGGGAAATCACGCGGACCTGATGGCACGACCGTGCCAGTTTATAGGGCACGACCGTGCCAGTCAAGTCGGCCAGAATTCCTTGTTGCCTAATTTGGTGACGGGATTTAGGATTCCTAAGTCCTTAAGGGTTAAGGATTGGGACTTATTTAAAGATCCTTTTAGCAGCCATTAGCATGATGATTGTGAGTGCCTCCATAAGGTTTTGAGAGATTATTTTTCTTGTTCTAAGATCCTAAAAGTGAAGAACAAGAATATTCATAATTCCATATAGTTCTTGCAATTGTGAAAGTGTGTTTCACAATTTGGTCTAGCAACCAAGATCAAGAAGTTACTTGATATTCGTTCGTGGTGTGGATACCGCTAGAGGGTGAAGCTCATCATCTTCAAGGTTCGCGTTCTTGATCAAGTTTCAAAATCTCCACCAAGTTCAAAAGCTAGAAATTCATAGCCATCAAGGGTTAGTTATTCCTCTATTCATCTTGTTGTATTTGATTTAATCATATGAACGGATCCATGGCTTTGGGTTTCTTAAAATTTTAATTGCTAATTTCCGCTGCGCATGTTTGATCGAAACCCAACAGTGGTATCAGAGCCCCTTTCATGTTGATTATTTCAATACTAAGATCATGTTGTGTGTATATAAATTGTTTATGTGCCTAGCATGATATGAATATTGGATTACGTGATGTTTATGTGTTATATGATTTTATGTGGTTTATTGTTTTAGAAACTTTAATCGCACTATTCAATCGCAATAAAAATTATGGTGGATTTAAAATTGTTTGGATTATCAATTTTTGATTGGATCAAAGTTTTGATATTCTAGGGATTCAAGAATAAATTGTTTATTCAAGGTTTTGTTGATCATGGTGATTGGATCACCAAGAACACCAAATCCTTATTGAATCGGGAAAAACAATTTTGAGACAAATTTTGGAACTTTAAAATTTTGATTTTCGGAAGGGTCCGACCGGACCCATACCTTGGCCCGGCCGGACCTAGGGTTTGGCGCGGGGAAGGGCTTGGGTCTTGGGTGTGGATATTGGGTTTAAATTTCCTATTTGTTTTTGTCTTGTGAGTCTGAGATTGGTTCAAGGTTTGGATGGCTAATCTACGTTCATCGAGATTGTGTTTCCCAAACTTGATCGCAATCGAAGTTTCAAAGATAAAACGAAGTTAGAATTATGAAGAGTTCATAATTGCTAAAATTAAGAAACAAAGTTCTTGATTCAAAGATTGGAGATCCATGTGGAATTGTGAATGCCATTGGCCTAATGCCATGAATCCCCTGGGGAAATGGGGACCCCGATGGATCGGTCCGTACGTGGTCAAAAAGATACTAAGCGGCGGTGCAGTCCGACTCGTGGATTTAGATGGTGACCAGCTGCCAAAGGAGGTCAACCTCGACAAGCTCAAGAGGTTCTATGCTTAATAAACAAAGACCATAAAAAAAAAAAAAAAATCGCTCGCTAGGTTGAAAACCCGCAAGGGCGGCCTAGGCAAAAATTAGAGCACGTGCAAAAAAGAAGCCCGCTAGATTGAAAACCCGAAAGGGCGGTCTAGGCAAAAAACAGGGTGCACACAAAAAAAATAATAAAAAAATGGTCTTTGTTTGTTTGAACTACGGAGACCTGAGCCTCCCAACTGGAGGAACGTAGGCAACCTTCGGGTGCGGTCTAAAACATATCAAAAATACCCAATTCACTTCAAATAACAAGATGCAATTTTTATTCATTCAATGAGTTATTCAAGCCATTACAATGGATTTATTGAGCAACAAAAGACATCAAAACGTTAAATCCTAAAACAAAGTGGTCTAATTTAATTGCAATCTCTTAGGGTACTAAGAAAAGTCCAATTTTCTCTTAGCCTTCAAAGGACCACCCGATCATCTCTCAATCCTTTTCTTCTTGGATAACGGAGGAGCACTAATACGCACCGAAACCTTCTGTGTTGCGGCACGTCTCCTAGCATAAAAGTCATCCAAAGGAGTACCGAAAGGGTCAGCAAGAATGTTACTCGAATCAGCAGCAGCCTCCCTATATCTCAAGGCGCTGCTAGGCTCAAAACCCTTTCCCAACAACTCAGCACGAAGCACATCGACCCAAGTGATGCCACGGTAAAGGGTGCCAAACAAATAATCCAAGTAGCTCTCGGGAAGGAAGACACTCCCCCGATGCAGAGGAGCAAAAGCCCAACTGTTGCGATCATCTCCCCAAGACGACTGAAGCTCACTCGAGAAGTCCGGACCTATGTAAGCAACTGGACGAAGCATTCCGTCCCTCGGAAAAGGAATTATCTGTTGGTGACCAAACTGCCGCAGAACCCGCTTTGGCTAGTAAAACGAAGAATCTCTCAAGCCGGGTACAACCACGTGCTGAAAACCAAGAGTCCATTCCACAAAAAGACAAAGACCCCAAGAAGGAGGGCACCACTCAATATCGACGGTTACCCAAGAGGCAAAGAATTTCTTCCAACCATCTTCAGATAAATCCCGGATCAACAGCTTCCTCCTATGAACAGCAAAAGGAGACAAATCACCATCCAGGGAATAAATATTGAAGTGTTCTCGGAGCCATATGTTCAAGAGCAAAGGGCTTCCCCGACACATCTTGTCCGTCCTATGTAACTCATCAAGGCCGTGCAACGTCTCCGCTACAATAAGAGGGATTATACTAAATTGTTGCTCCTTGGCTTGCAAAATAATCTCAGCCAACTGCGCATCCGCAGTCCCGAAGGGTGTAACAAACAGTACTTCACTAAAGAGACAAGCGGCCATGGCATTCCTCTTGAAAGATTGAACCACCGGATCCTCCGAGTGTAAACTGAAGAACATCGGCAACTCAGTTATGTCAATCACAGTACCGTGCAACATCTTCCTCACGTCCTCAACAGGGAGATTCAGTAACTCAACCCAAGAGTCAATGGCACCACGGTGATATTTAGGGACGGCAATCCGACCGGCCAAAGTCATGCCAATGATGGCCCCGAAATCATCAATAGTCGGCACCATTTCATTAGCTGAAAAGTTGAAGGTATGGCTATCGCAATCCCAGAAAGCCGCGGCAGCTCTCAACAAATCCCAATCCGGCTTCAATGTCCGCAAAGTGAAAAGAATTCGGAACCCGAAGTCTTTAATGAAGGCCTTCTTGGGATGGGTCTTGAAAGAATACACAAAAGTGTCCAAGTCCTTTTCATACCCACTAACAACCTTGGCATCAAGAACAAAAGAATTGGAAGCCATGGAAAATGTTGATCACAAGCAAAGTTGAGCAATAATATGATGTTAAAAAATGGCAGAAAGGAGCTGTGAGAATCAAGTGGTCGAACAGAAGCTGATATTATAGCTGTTGGGGGGTTTTTTGGCCAGCAAATGTCAAGCCTGGAATTCCGCCTCCCAGACGCGCGCGCCACCCGCCAGCGGTCTGAAATGCGCGCGCGTCCCAAGCCTATAGAGGAAAGCACGTGCCTCCCAAGTCTAGATCACTTCAGAAAAAGCCTTGTCAGAAATCTTCAGCCTAAATCAAGACACAGCCCCGGTCCTCGGACACCCAGTTGGGCACACCTTCTTCTGGTCCGCCCTTAAGGCATGTCAAAGATTGAAAGTAGGATAGAAACTCCCACTCAAAAGTAGGTTGTCCTTCTCCAGATTCCGAACTCCCTAAGTTCTGTCACGGGTGCCATACCCCCCTCAAGAGTCAATCTCAACATTTCATCCCCAGCAGGAACATTCTTCTGGTCGCGGTCAACTGTGCCCGCACCCCACAAGTCAAAAAGTCAAGTGTGACTCCAAGTGGCACGCGACTTCAAAGCAATATTTCATCAACGAATTTCACTAACGGATTCGTCAACAAAGGTTCACCAACGGCCTCTCCAAAGGTTCACTAACGGCCTCTTCAAAGGTTCACTAACGGCCTCTTCAAAGGTTCACTAACGGCCTCTCCAAAAGTTCACTAACGGTCTTTTCAAAGGTTCACTAACGGCCTCTTCAAAGGTTCACTAACGGACTCTCCAAAAGTTCACCAACGGCCTCTACAAAGGTTCACTAACGGCCTCATTCAAGGGTTCACTAACGGCCTCATCAACGGATTTCACTAACGGATTCGTCCTCAAAGGTTCACTAACGGCCTCCTCAAAGGTTCACTAACGGCCTCTTCACAGGTTCACTAACGGCCTCCTCAAAGGTTCACTAACGGCCTCTCCAAAGGTTCACTAACGGCCTCGTTCAAAGGTTCACTAACGGCCTCATTTAACATATTCAGCCGGCAGGTTCACCTAACGGATCATGCCACCCCCTCTATCAACAAAAGCCGCCCACACAGGGAGCGCACCACTATCTCTCGCAATTTCAATTTCCTGCTTTCATCGAGTCTTTGCTTTTTCTTGGTGATGTCCTCGGCGGGTGTTTTTAACTTTCGTCGACGCGTTTTGCTTTGCAATCCACGTCGCCGAGGGGCTCTGTAGACACCCCGCCTTGGACCGCTCATCCCGATTGCACATTTGATCTTGTGTTTCTCCCCATTTTAAGTGTTTCTCATTAGTTTCTGTCACTTCCGTTAAGTTCCTGACTGACTTCGTAAAGTCCAGGGACTAAACTGAATAACAGGGCTGACTTTCTAGTCCATTCTGTCAAAATCGCCTTCTCTGAGTCGCGCGCCTCCGACAGGAGGATCCAGACGCACGCGCCTCCCGCCCCCAAAGCAGGAAGCGCGCGCCTCTGGGCGTCGGTTACAGATTTTTGGCCAGGATTCTCTCCCTTACTCAATTTTGCAGGATTTTGCCCGGGAAAGATTTCTTGGTGACTGAGTTTTGGCACCAAAAACATCTCTCTTTCACCTATAAAAACCCCCCTTTACCTCCATTTTCAAGGACCTTGGGCTCTCAATCTTACATTCTCAATAAGACACTAAAATTTCACATTTACAAAGCATTTCCAAAGGATTTCTCCAAAGAATTCATCAAGAAGTGTTTGAAGTCTCTTGAAGTCTAGGTAAGGTTATTTCTTTCCTCTTCTTAACTTCATCTCTTTTCTCTTTCTTTTTTGTTTTATCAAAGTGCAATCACCCAAATCATTTTGGGACATGACTCTAATGATAACCTCATCTCATTGAGGTCGGTTAAAGAGCTATCTCCTACATTCCAAACTCTATTTTAAATCCCCTTTTTTATGATTTAAAGAAGAAGAAGAAGAACGTTTATCATTCATGTAGATTTTGATCAAGCAAGACCAACTTTAGTTGGGCAAGATGGGTGTTTCGGTACTTCCCATCTCGTAACCTAACCCCCGAACCTCAAAACAAAGAATCTCTGTTTTCGTAATCAAACTTAGGCTATTATCAATAGGTTTTTCTTATGTTCCTCAAAACATAGGTGGCGATTCTAAAAACAAGTTAGACATCCTAGGATAATTCACGCGCTCTAGCCAAGCCGTGGTTCCCCCGGGGTATCTACAATAAAATGGGGCATTTTGGCTGGGAATAAAGTCTTTATAGAGCAGCCATGTTGGTGACACAAAGGAGGTGACAAACCAATCAGGAAAGGCCAAGTGGGTGCTGTGACCGGAGGGGGGACAAGGGAAAGTGGCCGACCAATCACAGCGCAGCAAGTGGAGGGCTGTCGGGCGCGTGAGAGTCACGCAGGGGACATGGCGCGTGCCACCGGTAGGAGGCTGACGCGCGGTGGCTTGGGCGAATGAGGAGGGGACATGTGGCGAGGCTGTCGGTTGGTCTTGTGCGTTTTTAGAAAACGTACAAAACGCACAATGGATGTGCGACCGTTCCTCCTGGGTGATTTTCAGATAATTCCCATAAAGTCCTTTTGGGCTTTGTGGGAAATTCACCACTGGTCCTGGCTTTCTAGAAATTACCGTAAGGTCCCTCCCTTTCTAAAATAATTCCGTTAATGCCTAAAATACCCCTTGAACACTATAATGACCCAATTAAGTCCCAAATTACCCCTTAATTCCACAATTTGATTATTTAAGGATAGTAATCCGGATCGGGGTGCTTACAGGGATAAGGTCTTTTATGCTTGTGATGAGATGTCTCTATCTTTCTGTGAGGATTGTCATATGTTGACGCCTTGCCAGTGAGTTTAGATTGCTGCATCTCATCTTCTTCTAGCCTGATGAATCTTAATGCCCTGCTTCGGATCTCTTCCATTTTCTCCCGATAGTGGGTTACATGTTCCTCACGATCGGTGTTTCCATCATAGAGCTTCATGATTGGGATGTTGAACCCTTTGGGGATGTCGACTTGAGCAATGGCTGGTATAAAGTGTGATTGACTGTAACATGTTGGGGAGACCTGCTGAATAGGAGAAGTGACGCCAAGCACGTTCATGACCATATCTCTTAATTCTTGAAGCTGACTTGCTATGTAGTTTCTTGTAAAAGGGTTAGTACCACGAGCAGTATTATCAAATAAATAACTTGAGTTAACGTTACCAAAGGGGTTGGTGACATCTGCTGTAGATGTCACGATGGTACTACTGGTGAAGGTAGGCTCTACAGATGTTCCTGAAATGTTATGAGTGCAAGGTGGGACAGAGGTGTTTCTTTCCGTAGGTAACTCAAAGATACAAGAAGAAAAAGGTGTCGACATGATTGAAGATGTCGTCGTCGTTGGAATGAATTCATTCAAGACATGTGAATTGCCCCCAAGATCAAAATTGAGAACTTTGGGGCAAATTGGGGAGACAACTTCCATCCTGTCCGTCAATAACTTCTGTTCCTTCTGCATCTTCACCAAGGCGTCAGACATCAGAGAGGTGCTGTTTTGTTGTTTGTCAAGATGATTCTTCATATGGATGAGCATGTTAACGATGTCAACCTCAGGAGTCAGAGACAGCGACTGCTTCTTGCCAGTCCCAGTAGGCGGCGGCGGCGGTAAGAAACCAATATTGCTACCTGTCCTATTGATGGGATTATTGACCCCAGTCGATGCACTCAAGCCGCCAGTGGTAGCAGGGGTCTCGACGGTGCCGGAGATCATGGGTTGAGTAGACATGATGAATGGGAAGAAATTCAAACAATTTAAAAACCAAAGGCCTCTCGGTGGGCGCCAAACTGTTTTGGTAAAAAAAACAACAATAAGAACTAAATTAAGCAAAAAGTGTTTAGTCTTTGGATTGAATGGAGGGTGCAATGGAATATAATTATTTGAATGAAGAAAACGATAACACAATGATGTATACGAGGAAAGCCCTTGAGAAAATGATCTCGCTGGCACAAAACCTCGGGGAGGTGTTTGTGAGCACCTACCACCCCTAAACGGTTGTATTGATTGTTTCTTGAGGTTACAGGTAGTGCTAATGGCGGAATACAATTATGAGTATGTGAGTCGTGAACGTGTGTTTGTGATGCCTTTAGCTAGGTTTAAATACAAAAAGAAGATAACCCAAATCTGCCCTAACTAACTTTGCTATAATTTCGAGCTCAATATCCTTTGTGACTCAGTCCAAGTTGCCGTTGATAGGAGTCTTTACCACGTTTTAAATAGCTGATAATTATCTGTAAAAAAGAGGTTAATTATGCAGTAAATAAATAAATTAATTAAATTACTTACAACGCTATAATTGTCGGGACGTCGATATCTTAAAGACGTCGTCGTGTAGATTTTGCCCATAACAATATGTTACTACTGTTAAAAAAAATAATCTGAAGAATTTCCAGCCTTTTGGCCCAATGTGAGTCCCAAGGCTAAAATACATTTCAAAATAAAGAGATCTCCACTAGAGTAAGTTCTATCCGGAAATAACTAGTTGATTGATAGTTCCTAAAAGTTAGTATAAAATTTTCGAATTTATTCAATTAATGTAGAAATAGAATAGAGAAAAGTAAATCAGTAAAGAGGAAAAACAATACGTCCTCAATCAAGAATACATGAGATATTATCGGTTCTCTTACTCAAGTTATCAAATTATGGTAAAAGTCTGAACGCACTTTGCGGGCGACGCTAAATTTTGGTTACATATTTTCTAAAAGAGTTATGTGACCGCTTCGAAAAAATTAATTGTAGGACAAAACAAGTTGTTTACCTACAACAATTCCACATTCCATTAAGTGGAAGGTCACCCAAAGCTCAACTTTTTAATTTCTCAAGTTATGGAATGCAAGAAACTATATGCATCCCTTGTATGTTGACAATGTGTCAAAGGTTGAAATGGATTGAACATAATGTAAACATTATTATGATTATAAATGCAAGAGAAGGACATTTCACGAAAAACAATGCTCTTATATCAATGTGATTAAATCACTTAATCATTTATGCTACTAGTTAGCAAAAAAAAAAAATTGTTATTCTAAAACTAAACATTATGATGTCAACCCATTTTTTTTTTTTTGCCCCTAGTATAATCATTCCATATGAAGTGACTTGTCTAAGTAGTATTAATAATCTTTCCCAAACTAGGCCTAGCATAATACTATCTGACATTATTTATGGATTCCATAATTATGATACAAGTTTTTGCTCGTTATTATATTGGTAGCATTATTCAAGGTATTATCCTTTTGTTTTGAACATGTATACTCTCTCAGTCCCGCTCGAATTAAGATTTTTGATCAAGCAATTTATACTTTGATCAATAATTTGAAAAAAAATGTTAATAAAAAGTTAAAAATTGTTATTGTATCACGATTAATAATAAACTACTCCCTCCGTCCCAGAGTAAGAGTCCCATTTTCTTTTTTGGCCCGTCCCAGAGTAAGAGTCTCATTCCTAAAATGGCAAAGAATCTTTACTATTCACCCCACTCATCCTCTCTCCTATTTTACTTTTATACTCACAACACCAATCAATTCACTATTCTCTCCCACTCATTCTCTCTCATACTTTACTTTTACACTCACAACATTTACATCTCATCCAATATTTATTAATAAGCGTGCAAATTGGGGGTGAGACTCTTACTCCGAGACAGAGGGAGTAAATAACTATTTATAAATTTTTTATTAACATCATTTTCTTTTTGGAATACTTCCTGAATCGTTTTCTTTTTGAACAATTTGTGCACCGAAGTTGAATAAATTTGGGATCCGCACTGAAAAAAATAAAATTAATTGTCTTTAAACTTAAAAGGTTCATGATGATGCATAAAAAGGGTGGTACCGGGGGTACCTAATCAGTCGGGAACGCGGCGATGGATAATCCTGGACGAACGAACGGATGATCTGCAAAACAAACACCGTTAGGGCGCGAGGGAGTTACCCCCGCGAAAACCCTCCGGTGTGAGAATAAGCATCGTGTAGAAAGATGATATAACCCGGAAGGAAAATCGTATTATAGTATTGAGAGAGTATTTTGTGTGTACCTTTGTGTGAGGGTTAGGACCCTTATTTATAGATTTGGGGTGGAGTGTCCCCCAAGAATAGGAGATCCACAGTTGATGTGTATTAGGAGAGTGAATCCTTGTATAAGTTAGGATCCTTAGCCCGGTAGGAGTCCCTTTGTATACAAATCGTAGTAGGATTTTATCCCTTAATATTAGGAGATAATTTATTCCGTTCAGTGGCCCCCAACTTCCTGATTGCATCGTAGTAAGAGAAGGAAGTTTAGGTTTCCTTTTAAAAGAGGTCTCCTTGTTAGGTAAGGATTCTCTGTATCTTAGACTCCGGATTGTATGAGGAGAACTGGGCTTAGTCACTGTAAAGTGAGGTAAGTCGGCTTGTACTTACTAACTCGGCTCGTCATAGAGGCCGAGTTGGATATGCTGAGATGGTTGAATAACCATACTGATTGCTGTAGGCTGAGCCGAGTTATTTGAGTCGGTTTGTTTTTATAAGCTACTCGGCCTCACCTCGATGGTGTTATGTACCAAGCGTTTGAGTCGAGTGTCCGCTCGTTATACCGAGTTGTTCAAACTTCGATCCGAAGTGCTGTAGCTAGCTATGAGCTAGGTCTAAGTGAAAGACGAGTAGTCTGATGCTCGATCTGATGGTGCTAGTGAGGAGCTAGGCTTTGTAAAGGTGCTAGCGAGGAGCTAGGCTTTGTAAAGGTGCTTGCGAGGAGCTAGGCTTTGTAAAGGTGCTAGCGAGGAGCTAGGCTTTATAAAAGACAAGCAGTCTGATGCTCGGTTTGAGAGTGCTAGCAAGGAGCTAGGCTTTGTAAAAGACGAGCAGTTTGATGCTCGATTTGAGAGTGCTAGCAAGGAGCTAGGCTTTGTAAAGGTGCTAGCGAGGAGCTAGGCTTTGTAAAAGACGAGCAGTCTGATGCTCGGTTTGAGAGTGCTACCAAGGAGCTAGGCTTTGTAAAGGTGCTAGCAAGGAGCTAGGCTTTGTAAAGGTGCTAGCGAGGAGCTAGGCTTTGTAGAAGACGAGCAGTCTGATGCTCGGTTTGAGGGTGCTAGCAAGGAGCTAGGCTTTGTAAAAGACGAGCAGTCTGATGCTCGGTTTGAGAGTGCTAGCAAGGAGCTAGGCTTTGTAAAGGTGCTAGCGAGGAGCTAGGCTTTGTAAGAGACGAGCAGTTTGATGCTCGATTTGAGAGTGCTAGCAAGGAGCTAGGCTTTGTAAAGGTGCTAGCGAGGAGCTAGGCTTTGTAAAAGACGAGCAGTCTGATGCTCGGTTTGAGAGTGCTAGCAAGGAGCTAGGCTTTGTAAAGGTGCTAGCGAGGAGCTAGGCTTTGTAAAAGTGCTAGCGAGGAGCTAGGCATTGTAAAGGTGCTAGCGAGGAGCTAGGCTTGTTGTAGGGCGTGTTGATGTAGTTATTCTGGTCATTTGTTGTTCAGGTGTAGTCTTGATGAGGTCTTTTTTGTTCTTGATTGAAATCAAATTTTCTTGTCGCTTCTTGAAGTTATGTACCATAGGGGAGACACTTGACCCTTTTTTTGAAATATAATCACCATAAGAGAGACACTCGACCCTTTTTGGTCGTATAAGTAGCATAGGGGAGATGCTCGACCCATGTATAGAGGAGACGCTCGACCCATTTTGATTTCTTTATTCTTCGATCTTGAGGATGTCGTACTTCTTCTTATTATGCAGCGACCATGATTTTTGAGTTGGCGAGTGCTCGGTGGAGCTTTCTTGGGAAACTTGCACATATTAGCCGCCATAAGGAAGATACTTTTGTGCCAATAGTTACTTGTTGGTTTGTCACGGTCCATATGTTTGATGAGTGGCCCCCATGCTTCAAATAACACTAATACTCCAAATACTCTGTCCATGGTATAGTTTGGTTCTTTATCCTTGCTTCCATTTTTATTTTTTCGTAACCCACTTTAACAGGAGGAAACAAAAAGGGGCCCTGATTCTTGGGCGATGCCAAAACGGGGACGATTGGTGGGTTTTGATGATGACGATGCTGAGTTTGGCTGTGATTTAAGAAGCCGTATGTCCCAGATTTTTTTTTTGTTAGCACGGACGAGCTGGCCTATGTCGGCGATCTGTCGGATTCGAATGCTTTTGAAGTCAAACTGATCTAGGTTGGTGCTTAGAGGCTGCCATCGACACTTGCCCCAAGATTCGAAGGTACGTGGAGGCGAGATCGGGGTCCAACATCGGCTCGTCTGAACTTATAATTCTGCCCGGCTGCGGAAAACTGCTCCAACTGAGATCGGTTTGTTGTGGTTGAATTTGTTATGGAACTTTTCCTCTTCGTTGATTGAGGTCCGACGTCGACTCATAGCTCTGTAGGAAACTGCTTCAGCTTAAATTGGGCCATTTTGATTGAGCAAGATGTGAGCAGCTTGGCTATCAATTTTTGCTTGATCGAACACTGCTCTAGGCCTCGCTTTATTCTGCCTTTGATAGTTGGTTTGGCTTGCTTGTACCTACCGCCCGTATCTCAAACTTTGCATTACACAGTAGGTTAGCCATGAAAATGGCTATACGCCGATCTTATTTTGAGGCTTATATTGATTTCTTCATTGCCTATTAAATTCCGTCTTTGCGAGCTAAGTTGTATTGCTCGTCTGCACAATATAGTGTGTCGCGTCGTAATTGTTCAAAAAAAGTCCTGAGTCAGAAGCTCTGATAATTTTCACGAGCTCGTTTGGGCTGGCTCATATTTCAGCTAACAACTTGGACTGCTCGTCGGTCGGGCTTGTGTGCTCGGCTTTTCGATTCAGATGTCGCTCGTTCAACATCGTAGGAATTCAACCCCACACCTTTGCTGCTGCTATTGTTGCTAGTTGGTCCTCGATATGTTGATTTTGACCCGTTGAGGGCTTGAGGGTGAGGACGAGCTTCACTCGGCACTGCTCGGGAAAGCTTATTGGTTATGCTTGCCGTTCATGGCTCAATCTTGCTAACCGACCGCACCCATGAGCATTCCGACAATTTCTTTCCTCGAGAAGGCAGAATTTTGAAAGTGGTTTCTCCGCGGCTCAGCAATATGCTTGCTCTTTGTTCTGATTAACAGTTTGTTTTAAGTGCTCTTAGGCTGAGATTGGTAACTAGAGGTCATCGACTTTTGCTAATAGTTCGTTGAGACCGGATAATGGTGGCGACATCGTCAAGAAGAGATCACGTACGCTACCCAAGACCATACTCGTGGGTTGATTGCTCGGAGGCCGAGGACAATTTGTTAAGAGGCGACCTTGCTCTTGACTTCTTCTTTGATGAACTACTGAATTTTTATGATGAGCTTGTCGATCTGTTCGTCTTAATAGTGCCAAGCATGCGACCCCCAACTTCCTGTGCTTTGTTCCTTTTCCAATGTCAATTAAGCAAGCCAAAAAGTTAAATGCATTAAGACGGGAAGCGGAGCACTGTGGCCTGGTTATTTTGTCTGGCACGTGTGGCATGTTTTTTGTCTCGTCATTCCCCAGATAGAAGGATTAATTGAGGTACTTCTTGATGGTCTGGAAGGATCAGTCCGACCCTTCGTTGCTTGACCTGCCAGTAGATGTGTATAGGCGACCTTTGGTAAGCTATTTTTCACTTGCTCAGATCACTGTTAGGCGGGATTGTCTCCTCCATTTTGATTGCAGTGTTAATTCCTTGATGTCTTGTTTAAATGCTGCGGCCCCAAAATCTGGTCCGAGTACATAGGGAGCTAAAGATGAGGAGCATGTCCACCTCCGTTGGCTTACATAAGCAAAGTAGACTACCGTGACGAGCTTGTTGTCGACAAACTGGTTGTGATATCACATTAGGTCGATGTTTGAGTGAGGATAGGTGTTGCTCGGTCAACAATGTTAGTGCTCCGCCTGTAATTTGATTTCATTGTACCGCGGCATGGTCTAATAGGTCAATACTCGCGGGCTGGTAGTGGCCCGTAGATTTTGTCAAGCGATCAGCTTCTTTATGATGAGCTCGTGGTTTTATCAGGGAGCTCTTCATTATGCTTGCATTGCTGCCTTGAGGACCTTGCTTTGTGCTCGTCACGGCCTTTTTGGAGTGCTCGCAAATATGCCTGTTGTACACGGCCTCATTTTCTCCACATGCAAAATAACAATTATGCTTAGATTCATAGGTACTTCAGCATAAATTCCACGACATTCATGGAAGTGTCACCTTGTACAACTATTCTCAAGCAGCTATTTGAAGCTAGTGCAAAATGTGTGTTGTAAAGCCAAGATAGCCAACTAGGATGCACTTTAATATGTATGTTCAGATCAGAAATAGTGCGAATAATCTTGTTTGCTAATTAAGTGAAGCCTAAGGAAAGACCAAGTAGTCAAAGTACTAACAGGTCATTAGCCATTATTCAAATTCATTCCTTGACGCGTCTGATATATAATTTAGTAATGGTCATGGCATGAATGAAGTCAACACATAATTAGCATATTAGAATGCTCAGCATGGGAATTTCCACTAATAATATCCATGGAACCTCACATGTAAGTGTTCATGTATCTCATGATTTTAATGAGTGCCCACCTGTAAATAATTTATAATTAAGCATGCCATTATTGTCTTCATTAGTCTTATCTGTGTAGATCCTCGCAGAACGTATTAGTGATATCTACTAAGAACACAAGTTATACACGTACTTATTGAGCAGATTATATCCAACAAATAACAGGCATCCCATGTGATTTGTAAAATAAAAGGAGTACACCTGAATATATTTTGATGTTCTCAAGCAAGACGGTGTTTGATTGGAATCGGTTGTCGGATATGTCAAAGTAGCAAGCTTGTCGGTTGCGGCGCGATTGAATTTCGATTTCCTTGGATCTCAGATCAGAGGCAGATCAGATCCCCTTTTCTTGTCATGTTTGTTGTTGACCATTAGAAATTTTTCTTCAGCCTGCTTCCCCCAACTGTGAATGTCATATATAATAGAGAGGGAAGGAGGGAAAAACGAATTTGGTTACAACTTCTTTGAACCAGATCTGACCGACGATGGGAATGTGGGGGCAGATGCTTTGAATCTCCCACCATTCGTTATCCTGGTTTTTGAATGCGTTGTTTTTCCATTATCGTGTTTATTGTCATCCGTCATTCGTTACGTACTCGTTCCCGGCAGTGGAACCAAACTGGTTCCGATGCCGGGATAGCTATCCTTCGGGCAGACCTTGTTGAGATCCGTGAAGTCAACACACATTCTCCACTTGCCGTTCTGTTTCTTTACCATGACGACATTAGCTAGCCATTCTGGGTATGTCGCCTCTCGGATGATGCCGGCTTTCAGCAGCTTGTCCACCTCGATCTCAATTGCTTTTTCTTTTTCTGTAGAGAAGGCTCTTCTCCCTTGCTTGACGGGCTTGAAGAACTTGTCAACTTCTAACTTGTGGAGAGCTATAGCTTCTTTTACTCCAACCATATCTTCTACTTTCCATGCAAACACGTCCAAGTTGTTTTTGAGTAGGTTGATGAGCTCTTCTCTCTCTTCTTGAGGGAGTTGTCTCCCAATCTTTATTTTCTGCTCTGGGTAGTTTGGGTTGATGATGATCTCTTCTAACTGATCAACCGGTCTCAACTTGGGTCCTTCTCTGAACTCTAGGGTTTCCACGATGATCTGCTTTACTCTCTCTTTGTCCTTGCCGTCTAGGGTCAAGTTTTCCAAATCAAGGAGTCGACCTATCTCGGCATCCTCGTTAGTGAGTACTGTGGCCCCCGAGCTTGGGACGAGGGTGAGGTTGGAGGAACTCGGCTCGTCCGAAGCTATGTTCATGGAAATACAGCCAAAACCGTTTATCCCGTAGGTGACCTCTCCTTCTGTTATGACCTCGTCATCATCAAGTACCACCCATTCTTCAGGCATGTCCACTGTTATCACGCCGATGTTGGGGGCTGTAGATGTGACCGTGGTTGATTTGGATATAGTTATGCTTCTGTCTGGGGTATCAATCTCCATCTTTGTTTTTGCCTTTCTGGATCTCATCACGTGCTCCAAAAAATGCTTGGGGTTACCGGGGACGCAACCTATACCTTCCGGGGTGGGAAACTTCACCCGTTGGTGAGGTATGGAAGCCACCATCCCTAATTTTCCTTGACTGGGAGAGCCGAGGATAGCATGGTAGTCACTAGCCAGATCCATAATGATGAAAGTGATTGTTGCCGATGTCTTATAAGGATATTCCCCGACTTCTAGTAGCAAATCCACGGTTCCCTTAGCCTCGGCCTTGTGGTTTGTAAAACCTTCCAATCTCCCGTTGTATGGGCTCAACATAGTTTCTGGCAATTCCATCTCCTTGAAGGTTTTGTAATAGAGCACGTCCTTAGCTGCACCAGAGTCTATCAAGAGCCTTTCCGACTCACAGTTATCAATTCGGCCCGTGATAACCAAAGGTTGTTCTCTCATGGCCCTGTTCCCGGCCAGCTCATTAGGGGAAAAGGTGATTACCTCCTCTCCTTTGTGGATCCAGGGAGGGATGTGGTAGACCTTACTGAGCTCGAAGATCTGCTCCTTCAGTCGTGTATTTGAAGGAATTTCTTCCCTGATAACACCGATCAATTTGGCCCGAGGTGGTCTATCCTCTCGGTCATCTCTTCTCTCGTCTTCTCTTGGACGTTTGTTATCCTTCTTTGCTATGAATTCGTCCAATTTTCCTTGGTCGGCCATTTTTTGTAGTATTTTCTTCAAGGCGAAACAATTGTCGGTCTCGTGGCTATTATCTCGGTGGTAGGCACAGTACTTATTCATATCCCGGGGAAACTTTGGATTGTCCTTGAGAGGTTTTGGATTGGGGAGATTCACGAAACTCATAATCTCAGAAATCGGCTTTGTGAGGGGGGTGTAGACCTCGGTTCCCCTCGTTCTATTCTTTCCTCTATTTCCCCCACCATTATTACCTTGTGGCAAGTCGGTGGAGGGCGGCCTGCTTTCCCTTCCCCGATCTCGGTCTCTGTACCCTGACAACCATTTCTTTTTTTCTTCAGCGGTTGCTGTTGCGTAGGCCATCTGGTATAGCTCCGCCTTCGTAAGAGGTTCTCTTACTGACAATTCATAGGTGAGCTCCTCTGACCTTTGTCCATTATAGAAACACATGATGATCTCCCTGTCGGTGAGTCTTTCTTCTATTGAGTCAGCCAAGTCCCTAAACCTGTTGTAAAAGCTCATGGTTGACTCATTTTTCCCTTGGACTATGTTTCCTAGGTCAGATAGCCTCTTCTTCCTGGCTCCCGCAGTGGCAAAATACTCTAGAAAACCCGTCTTCAATTTAGAGAAGGAATTGATGCTCTTCGTCTCTAGATCCATGAACCAGGATCGGGCTGCCCCAACTAACGTACTAGCAAAGGCTTTGCAAAGTACGTCGTCTTTGTTGGAAACCAAGGCCATCATGCCCTCGAAAGATTGGAGGTGATCCATGGCATCAGAATTGCCTGAGTATTTGTCGAGATGAGGAAGTTTTAGCCGGGGGTTAGGTGGAGAATCTTTAATCCACTTAGCGAAAGGACGCATCGCATCATAGTCGATCTTGACCTTCCTTTGTCCCTGGTTCATCTCAATGTTTTCCATTCTCTCCTGCAGATCTAAAATGACCTGTTCACTGAATCCTGAGCTACGATGGGAACTTTTCGGCCTATCCCTTTCTTTATCTCGGCCTCTTCCATCAACTCGGATTATGTCTGGATCATCACGGTGTCGTCTCGGAGGAGTGTGACGAGGCGGGTCTTGTCTTGGTGGGATCTGTTCTTGGTTTTGCCATCGGCGCCTCTCTCCTAGATATCTCACATCTGGAGATTCAGCCTCCTCCTCTCTCCTGCGGTTTATCTGATCTCTCAGATCACCGACATCGGATTGACTGGGCCGAGTCGGCCCTCCAGTTGGCTTGGTGGAGATGCTTGGTTTCCTGGGGGTGCATTGCGCGGTCCCTGATGACGTCTGTCATCAGTACGCGGGTTTTCCCTACGTTCACCTCTTTCTCCGCCTCCGAAAGCTCCCCTTGTATCAGAGGGCTGGGCGAAGGGTGCTAAAGAATGATCGGGATCGAATTCCAGGAGAACCCTTTGAGCATCGGCCAGTTGTTGAAGGGTTGAAATATTTTGGTGTAATAGCGTCCTTCTATCAATAGGTGGAGGCCTGGAAGGACCAGCTTCGGAAGGTTGAGGGCGAGAAGGCGTCCGTCTCCGTCGCCCATATTGATTAACCACCTCAGGTGGTGGCCCTCGTGATCGGGTATGCATTCCGGCCCCTGAGGCGGAGGGGTGAGACCTTGATTCTGGACATTGTTATTTGCCCCGTTAAGAGGCGGTGGCGGATTGAGAGTAGCGTCTGGGGTAACGCTAGCTTCTCGACAGTCGGCGCGAACCTCAGACATGAGGAAATTTGTGGTTTTTCCGAACAAAAAGGTTCTCCAAACGAACGTTTCCCGGCAATGGAACCAAACTGATGCTGCCAAAAACGTGTCGGATCAGCCCTTCGTCTAGTGGTTCGGATAAATCCAGCAATGAGGACCCTCCTGTCAGATCTGCGCACAAAGAACAAACGTAAACTACGCCGGGGCTCCACCGGCGAAGGCCCTCCGGCGTGAGAATAAGTATTTGGGTAGTAAATATGAGTGTAGAATCAATTGACTAGTAGAGAGTCTAAAAGTTCCTTACCCGTTTCCCGTGTAGAGGACCTGTTTTTATAGGTATGGGTGTAAGAGTCCTGACTTGTTAAGAAAGCCAGGGAGCCCGTGTTAATGTGGGACTCGTATTCCTTGGAGATAGACTCCTGATAAGGATGAGTAATATCCCAGTTATCTTGTAGAAAAGATATCCTTGTTTAGATAAGGATCCTCACTGTTAGAGTTGTGTTATGACTCTTGTCAGTGGACTCCCGACGATAATGGGAGGCTTCTGATGTATGTCGGCCCGTCATCTAACTTGGCTCGTCATTGAGGCCGGTTAGGGATTGGGCTACTAGTAACTCGTTCTAGGCAAGGTCTGCCTGATCGGCTTTATTGATGTCGGCCTAAAAGCCTAGTCGTCTGGTGAATGGCTTCTCGGTATAGGCCTTTTAGGTGTACGGGCCCAGAGCATATGGGACCCATTTACCCAAGTCGGTTTATGTCGTTCAGTTCAGAACTTACAAGATTCACGATTTTAAGGGATTAGACAATTTATAAAATATTAATGTAAGGCACTAAGGGTGACATAGTGAAGATACCTGCGGGAAATAAAACGAAGGGTTCCCGGAGAATCAAACACGGAACTTTCAATATTTAACGGAGTCGCCAAATTAGTTTAACTTTAAACCCAAACTTGACGAAAAAAGGTTAGAGATAAAGGATTCGGAGGTCAGGTTACGCTTTGGGAAGAACTTAACCGGTAGTTCACCCAAAGCGCCTCGGAAAAACTGAGTCTCCCTAAAGTTTGTTAAAAAAATGTGCAAGTGTGTGTGTGTGTGTGTGTGTGTGTGTTTTGAAAGTGGGAGAAACTGACTTTTAACAAAATCAGTTAGAAACTTAACGAGGAAGGGTTATTTTGTAAACAGTTTAACAGACAGAGGGGAAAAACTGAAAAATCATCCATCTTGCCAAACTAGCCATACGGCTAGGAGGGTCATCCCTGGGGTTTTAACAGATTCTCAGGAATCAGTCCAGTCTCAGGCAGAAACAGGGGATTCTGCTAAATCTGGACTGATTTGGGTTTGTTCAGCTTATTTACTAGTTACAAAACATGAATTAGATCATCCCTATGCCATTGATCACTAATTAAACACCAAAAACAAAGGTTTTTGGGTGTGATCAAGGCAACCATTGGGGAAATATGAAAAAAGTTGGTGAATCATGGCTTTTGAGCCAAGATCATAATTTGGATGGTTAAAGATTGGAGCTTTAACATCCAAATGAATGATTCATCCAAAGAAAACCTTGGAAAAACGAGAAATCAACATTTAGATGGATAAAGATTGAATCTTTACCATCAAAAGGGACATTATTATGAGTTGATCAAGACTTTGAATGGTAAAGATTGAGACTTTACCATCAAAGTTAATCAAACTCAAATAAATCAACATAAATGTAAAGACTTGGAGATAAATTGCATTAATTTAGAGACAATAAAAGTAAAGACTTGAATGTAAAGTGCATTAATATAAATGACAATGAAATAAAGATACATTAAACATAACAAGCCTTGATCATCATGGCTTGTAACCCACAATCACACACTAGGCATGAAGGGCACCATTGATCACTCCAAGGCTTGGTTCCATTTCATAATATTTGCAAGAAATAATAAAGACATAACATAAATTAAACAAAAGAAAATAGAATGTGTGATGAAGAGAAGATGGGGAGAAGGAGGCCTCACCAATTTTGGTTCTAAGTCTATCTTCTTTCTCTCTTTTTCACTCAAGAATGTGTTTAACCTGCCCTCAATCTGACAGAGTTTACACTCACAAAATGATTTTCTCCATCACTGAAATGATCAGCAAGGGTCTCAATTTATAGGGACTGAGGGTGCCCAAACCATCCGTACGGATTGGCCCCTCCCGTGTCCAAACCATCCGTATGGCTCAGCATGGTGAGCTTCTGAATTTTTCCAATTTTAATTCCAGAGTAGTCTTGGAATTTTAGGTTTATCTTAGTGAGGTCCCAGCCTATCAGTTTATCTCTGAATGGTGCTAAGAATTCCTCTAGGTTGGTTAATTTCAGATTGGGGTACTTACAGAGCCCATCGGCAACGTCGCTTTGTAAAAGCGGGGTTGTCGATAAAAATAAGCATCACAATCTGATGAGAAGACGGCTTTGACCGATTTGGTTGCATGGCTGGACCTAGGGGTATAGGATTCCTATGTATCCTGTTTGCGGGGAATCAAGACCAACGTAGTTCGAAAAGGATGAGAAACTTTAAGGCTACTCAAACCTAAGGGCTAGGTGGATATTTGTCATCATCTCCTAGGGTGTAGGGGAACATCTGTCGTTCTCTCCTAAAGAAAATGGGCATGACTCTCGGGGGTCAGAGGCGAGATATGGTCAACTTGGCTCTATGGAGAGGGTTGACTAAAAAGTACGTGCATGACTCTCGGGGGTCAGAGGTGAGATACAGTCAACTTGGCTATATGGAGAGGGTTGACTAAAAGGCACGAGCATGACTCTCGGGGTTCAGAGACGAGATACGGTCAACTTGGCTCTATGGAGAAGGTTACTCAAAGGTACGGGCATGACTCTCGGGGGTCAAAGGCGAGATACGGTCAACTTGGCTCTATGGATAGGGTTGACTAAAAGGCACGGGTATGAATCTCGGGGGTTAGAGACGAGATACGGTCAACTTGGCTCTATTGAGAGGGTTGACTAAAAGGCACGGGCATAACTCTCGGGGGTCATAGGCGAGATACGGTCAACTTGGCTCTATGGAGAGGGTTGACTAAAAGGCACGGGCATGACTCTCGGGGGTCAGAGGCGAGATACGGTCAACTTGGCTCTATGGAGAGGGTTGACTAAAAGGCACGGCCATGACTCTCGGGGGTCAGAGGTGAGATACGGTCAACTTGGCTCTATGAAGAGGGTTAACTAAAAGGCATGGCAATGACTCTCGGGGGTCAGAGGCGAGATAGGGTCAACTTGGCTCTATGGAGAGGGTTGACTAAAAGGCACGGGCATGACTCTCGGGGGTCAGAGGCGAGATAGGGTCAACTTGGCTCTATAGAGAGGGTTGACTAAAAGGCACGGGCATGACTTCCGGGGGTCAGAGGCGATATACGGTCAACTTGGCTCTATGGAGAGGGTTGACTAAAAGGCACGGGCATGACTCTCGGGGGTTAGAGGCGATATACGGTCAACTTGGATCTATGGAGATGGTTGACTAAAAGAGGAATGGTCTTACGTCATTTTGGACTGCCGGAAAAAGGTTTGAACCTATAATGACCACTCTGGGTCAAGGCTTAGCTTGGGTCAACTCCACATTTGGGGAGTTTGACGGGAAAACTGGTCTTACGTCCCACTAAGAACGGCCGGGGACAAGGGCTTTAACCTAAAATGACCATTCTGGGGGAGAATGATTTTACTGGGCTTAAGTCAGGGATTGCCTAAGTGTATTTTCACACTAGGCAATTTTCACAAAATGTTACTGGGCTTACGTCAAGGACTGCCTAAGTTTATTTTCACACTAGGCAAACAAGACAATGGGCTTACGTCGCGTGGGGACCGCCGGTTTTGTTTTTTTAGGCCAAGAATCATATTTGCATGGGCCAAAGGAGGACAAATATCTGGGGTATTTATGATATGGTTGGGATGGGGCATTGAATGAATGGGGTCATAAAGCCAATCTTCCAACAAGAAATTATTAATTTTGCCAGGGCCAAAGTAGTCGTACGGCTGGGACAGTGGGTGCCTTTTTTGCATTGTATTTCGTTCTGGGTCTGGACATCTTCTTAAGTGCCTTAGTCTGACATCCATAAGCAGTTCATCTCTTTCGTTCTTCGAGGTTTTTCTTTCCATGGAGTCTTTTCTTATGGATAAACCACCAAAATTGTCGAAGATTGATCAAGAATGGTTTGAGGGCAATCTTAGGCTTTGGATGCGGCATCATATGAGGCAGAACAAGGACATTTTTCAAGCCAAATTTGGGCTTAGATCCCTTTGGTCTCTCAAGGAATTCATCCCGGATCTTGAGCTTTTGAGGGCCGCTGCATCCTTTTGGGATATCAGAAGGCATGTGTATTGCTTTTCTTACAACGAAATCGCTCCGACTTATGAGGATTTCAAGGCTTTGGTGGGTGTAAGTACCCCAATCTGAAATCGACCTACTTTAGAGGAATTCTTGGTACCATTTAGGGATAAACCAATGGGCCAGGACCTCACTAGAATAAACCTAATATTCCAGGATTGAACTGGAATTAAACTTGGAAAAATCCAGAAGCTCGCCAAGTCGAGTCGTACGGATGGTTTGGGCACATGAGGTCCCTAACCGTACGGCTGGTTTAGGCACCCTCAGCCTCTATAAATTGAACCCCATGCTGATCATTTCAGGGGGGAGAAAACATTTTGTGAGTTGAAACTCTGCCAGTTTGAGAGCAGAAAGTGAGTAATATACACATTTGAGTGATTAGAGAGGAAGATAGGCCATAACCACAATAAGTGAAGCCTCCTTCTCCCCATCTTCTTCTTCATCTCAAACTCTCTTTTATCTTTGTTCATATTACTTGTTTATCTTGTGATTATTTCTTCTTGTTCTTGCAAAGTCTTGTCCATTTCAAGCACTTTACATTTCTTGCAAGTCTTGTCCATTTTCAAACACTATATCTATATATTATACAAGTCTTGGCCTTTCAAGCTATATATATTATGATTATATATGTATATGATCCAAATCATGAGGTGATTCAAGATTCCTTTCACACCTAGTGTGTGATTATGGGGTAAAACCTAAAGATGATCATGGTTTGTTACATTTTCATGTTGATTTTGTTTTATTTGGCCATAAGAGTCATGATTGGGGGATAAAGTTCCAATCTTTATCACCCCAACCATGATCTAGCCATAAATCACCAAGTATGGGACATAAAGATTTGATCTTTATGTCATATTTGTGTCCCTAAAGGTTTAATCTTGTATAATAAGTCCATTTTGGTGGTAAAATTTCAATCTTTATCCACCAAAATGGTCATTTTGGTTTAAATGCCATGTTCATCAACTTTTCATAAATTTCTCCAATGATTGCATTTAATTACACCCAAATCTTTGTTTTTGGGGTTCCTTTGATGATCAAAGTGCATAGGAATGCACTTTTCAAAGTTTTGTTGTTAATCATAAACTGGAAATCAACATTCCAGTCCAGTTTCAGCAAAGATACTCTGTTTGACTGAAACTGGATTGTTTTCTGATAAACTGTAAAAATGCTCTGGAGAGCCCTCCCCATCCGTACGGCTACTTTGGCCGGGGAGGGCATTTTCCAGTCTCTTCCTTTTCTGACCAGAAAGTTTGTAAAATAAACCTTTTCTGTTAAATAATTAACTGGTTTTGCCAAAACAGTCAGTTTCTCCCATTTTGAAAACATACACACACACATGCACTTTCGTTAACTAACATTAGGGAGACTCGGTCCTATCTGAGGCGACTTGGGTGACGTGAAACTCTTCCCAAGGCGTAACCTGACCTCCAAACTAATAGAATCTCTAACCTTTTTTTTTGTTGGGTTAAATAATTAACAAAAGTGGCGACTCCGTTATGTTTTGTGAGATTACCGTGTTCGGCTTTTTCGCCCCAAAACTCGTCGCTTTTCACGGGCGGGGGCGGGATCCTTACAGTGGCGACTCCGCTGAGGAGTTAAATGTTCTCAAACTTCTTTTTAGAAGCTTTGGGGACATTTATGTGTGGGTCAAACTCCCGTCCCCCGTTTTCATTAACTTTTGTGTTGTTTTGTGTGTACTGTGTTTCTGTTTGAATTTTATGGAGTGAAAACTGTTCTGGATGTGCAATAAACTGGGGCTTAATGATCAGAAGATGAAAAACTGCAAAAAATAATTGCCAACATTCTATAGCCGTACGGCTATGTTGGGCAGGGAACAGAATGTTCCAAAATTTAACAATTTTGTGCAGGGCAGGAACATTCTGTGTCCCTTTGGCTTCTGCTTGTCCAGGTTCCAAATTTATAGTTTTGTTTGAGCACATTACCTTCTTCTTTTCTAGCCAAAACTTGGTTTTTGAAGCTTGGTCATGCACAAACTTTTGGACATAAATTTGGGTTTTCAAAACCTCCTTGTGCATAACCCATTTTGTAAAAGATTTTTTGAATTCTTTGTTGTGCACAACTTGTTTTGCAAATGGTTTTCAAAAGGATCGTTTCTTGTAAAGTTTTGATTTCAAAGGATTCTTTGGTTGTGAACAATTTGTTGTACATACAAGTTTTGGCCTTGTTTGTTCATGTTCTTGCTTGATTACTTGTGTAAATAGCTCATTCATGCTTGCTCATTTTTGTTGATTATACATTGTTCATGATGATAAAACGAATTGAAAATTTCTATTTTAACTCAAAAGGGAACATAGAATGGTTTCACACTACGCGCACTTGAACTTGCACGTTCCAAATACCCTTTAAACCCGGGATGAATGCCACGATGCAGCTTGATTGGTGCTCTTGTGCCCTTCTAGCGCGCACGGGTCCATTCCACCTCCCCTTCCGAGCCGAGTCAACCACACTTGTCTGTGACACACAAATACTGAGACTTTGGTTGGTTTTTGGTCTAGCTCACGTTGCCACGTCCCTAATACGTGTCTAAGGTTAGTTATGGCCAAGTTAATGCCTGAGTCATGACTCCTTGTGAAAGCAAGTGTGACCATGGTCAACTTTGACCCGGTCCTTAACTTACGCGTTAATTTTGACCGTAATTAACCTAAGTCATGTATTAAGGATAGGGTGACACCGTGTTGTCGAGCCCTAATGAATGGTTCATACTAATCATCCTTAAGCCCGAGGATAAGACTCGAGAGCCCTCATCAAAGATGAGGTTATGCCGGAAGTCCCTTAAGTCCCTAAGACGAATTTCGATCTTAACCGGAGCTTAATCATGATTGGAATGGATTGCGCATTGGGAATCTTGCGATGCACTAGACCCTAGGTTCGTTTCTTTTGGTCGGTGGAAGCCGCTTGCCCTATAAGACCCTCGCCCGGGACAGTCCATCCTTGGGAGTGTGCAAGGTAGGTGAAAAACGAGGGGTCTGTAGGCGTAGTGATGGCCTCCACTAATCCAGGATTTAGAGTAGTTGCGAAAAAGAAGAGGAATCTTTTCCAACCATTTAGGAATAAAAATGCGTTTTAAGTAAAGTTGAATGAATAAATAATTGCACGTGGCATGAGCTTGCTCCGTTCTTTGTTTCTTGTCTTTGACACATTCCTGCGTTAATAAATGTCACTTTGTTAAGCCTCTGGACGGACCCCCGTTGTCCTCCAAGACCTCCGTTATGTGATTTCGTTAAGTCTTTGGACAGACCCCCGTTGTCCTCCAAGACCTCCGTTATGTGATTTCGTTAAGTCTTTGGACGGACCCCCGTTGTCCTCCAAGACCCCAAGTTATGTGATTTCGTTAAGTCTTTGGACGGACCCCCGTTGTCCTCCAAGACCTCCGTTATGTGACTTCGTTAAGTCTTTGGACAGACCCCCGTTGTCCTCCAAGACCTCCGTTATGGTATTTCGTTAAGTCTTTGGACAGACCCCCGTTGTCCTCCAAGACCTCCGTTATGTGATTTCGTTAAGTCTTTGGACGGACCCCCGTTGTCCTCCAAGACCCCCAGTTATGTGATTTCGTTAAGTCTTTGGACGGACCCCTGTTGTCCTCCAAGACCTCCGTTATGTGACTTCGTTAAGTCTTTGGACAGACCCCCGTTGTCCTCCAAGACCTCCGTTATGGTATTTCGTTAAGTCATTGGACAGACCCCCGTTGTCCTTCAAGACCTCCGTTATGGGATTTCGTTAAGTCTTTGGACGGACCCCCGTTGTCCTCCAAGACCCCCAGTTATGTGATTTCGTTAAGTCTTTGGATGGATCCCCGTTGTCCTCCAAGACCTCCGTTATGTGATTTTGTTAAGTCTTTGGACGGACCCCCGTTGTCCTCCAAGACCTCCGTTATGTGATTTCGTTAAGTCTTTGGACAGACCCCCGTTGTCCTCCAAGACCTCCGTTATGGGATTTCGTTAAGTCTTTGGACGGACCCCCGTTGTCCTCCAAGACCTCCGTTATGTGATTTAGTTGAGTCTTTGGACGGATCCCCATTGTCCTCCGAGACCCCATTAAGATTCCCGTCAAGACCTTAGGCGTTGTCCCCTAGGTCCCCGTTAAGATTCCCGTCAAGACCTTAGGCGTTGTCCCCTAGTTCCCCGCTAAGATTCCCATTAAGATCTTAGGCGTTGTCCCCTAGTTCCCCGCTAAACCCCTAGGAATAGTCCCCTAGGAAGTCAAGTCTTTGAATGGATCCCCCATTGCCATCCAAGAAGTCTGTTACAACCTTGTAAGTAGACCCCCGTTTGAATCTCAGATGGATTTAAGATCCCATTTGATCCTGTCCACCTTTTTTTTACCCCATAGGTCTAAGACCAGCGGTCATTCCCCATCAGTAGCATGAGCATTCACCCAGTGTTTACCCGAGCCTAAAGCTACCTTTTATCTTCCCTGTAGCTCAGATGAAGTGGAAGAGAGCATCATGTCACCACCTAGTGCGTGTGGAGTTAGAAAGTTCCCCTGTCACTACAACTTCTCCGATCCGGTACCTCAGAAAGACCGCTTTGATGGATGGTAGTTTGGGAAACGACGTTGCAGACAACCCGGATAGCCTGACGAATGGAGAGCCGCTCCAAACTCTAGAAGCCTCCGGGGCTACGGAGGAAGTCATCATGAAGAGCCACAAGGAAACACAGAACCCGTTCAATGAGTCGATGAGACAAAGAGATGTCACAACTGATGGGCCCTTCACCAAAGTGACCAACCACAATGAAATGGTGGAAGCTACCCGACCTCCGGATTGTAACCAAAGATTGCCCCCTCCATCTCACCAAAATACCGAGACCTCCATTATTTCGCCCCAACACGCCGTCATCCACAACGATCCTCTCACTCAAATCTTCCTCACTCCGCCTCATCCCAAATCCAATACCTCCCATGAGACACTTCCTATAAAACCCCAAACACAATCCACTCAAAAGGCCCACAAACCACTGTTCACACCGGTTACGCCCTGAGCATCATACTCACAATACCATACCCTTTGGTTTAATGCCATCAACCATGTCACCGGAGCTCAGTCGCTGTTTAGACCATATGTGGATACCCAACCATGCATCACTAACCGACTTCCACCGGATTTCCCGATAAGATTCCATGGTGACCCGTATCATTTCTACAATAGGAGACCTCTTGGACCACAAGCTCATTGCATGCCTCCAATGTATATTCCTACAAGCAACCAAGGTTATGGGTATGCGTACACCAATGCACTTCCACAGAATCCTCATGTTGCACCTCAGTCGGGTACGTTGTTAGGAAAGAGAAAGCAAATGGAGTCTGAGTTCGAAAGGACACTCGATGAGCACCACCCCTTTGCATTGAGTAGCGGTGATTCTCATCCCCACCACGCTCCGGTCAACGATGAAAGAAAAGCCAAAGGCCGAGCCAAGCTTCATTTCACAAAGTTTGAGGATTTCGGAATGCCCATAAGCAAAGTGTTTGAAGGATTGGTCAAACAAGGCCTCATGTGGCCCCTCGAAGATATCCGGCCAAAGAATCTTGAAAAATGTCGTGACAATACCAAAAGGTGTGCCTTTCACAACTACCATGGCCATGATACCAATGATTGCACCTCTATAAAATGCATCATCTCGAAGCTAATCGAGAAGGGAAAGCTTGGACGCCCCCACGCCCCCGACACAGCCAATGACCCGAGCGTCAAAATGCTCGAATTTGTGACTTCCCCGATGGTCGATAAATGGAGTGATGTCCGCCCCAAGGAAAATGAGTCCCTTATTGATGAAGTTGTAAATCCCGAAACGGGAGAGCCTGGTTTGGAAAAGTTGACAAAATCAGTGTTCATGGTGGTGGTTCCTAGAATCAGTAAAGCCGAAATGGCGGAAGGTGTTTGGAAAGGATCAGTGGCACAGAAAATGTCTGAAGGGCTAAATGCCCGGGTTGGGAAATGAATGGTGCCGTGGTTGCAATAACAGAGGATGCAGTTTCAAAACCCCTTCCATCAACCTCCCCTTAGGAAGAGTCAAAGTACATTGCTAGGATGTGTGATAAGCCCTTAAGAAAAGAAAAGGTGTCTGTTAGGTTTAGTTGGAGTCTTGACTCCCCGGTTGATGCCATATGGTGACCATTTTGAATCCATTGTCAGTTTTCTTAATAAGATTATTATTATTGCTTTGTCAAAAGTTTGCATAAAATGTGTGTGAGTCTTTCACTCAAAACAAAAGTGTCTCTTAAAAAAAAAAAAGAGTTTTCTTAAAATAAAAGATCAAGTTTTTCCTAAAAGGCTAATCCGCTAATGAAGCATTCTTCCCAAATCATGGTTATAATTTCACCTTGAGGTTGAATATGATAAAGTCCTTTGCGGCCTTCTCCATTGGAAACAGCGACCAAGGAGCCCACATCTGAATTGGCGTCCGAGACAACCGTCCACGTGAACAACAAGGAGAAGCCCGTGCTTCGGGAGCCCAAAGGCGGCTACATCAAATGGAGGTCTGTACCCTCGTTGAGTGTCATGCACAAAGGTTGCGCGCCTAGGAAGGAAATCACCAAAAGGAGATGGCCAAAGCAAATCCCCAACTCATGAGTAGACGAATCCGGCAATTACAATGCTAAGCCAAGTGGAGACCTCGCGATATCTTTCCTGATGACACGGAACCCGAGTTCCACGTGGAAGACATGGAATATGCCGCCGACAACCCCTCCAACAATTGAGGAAGAAAACGGATCATCATGCCTCATGGGAACCCATCCCTAAAATATATATATATATATATATATATATATATATATATATATAGAGTCTTCCAGCCTCGTAGGATCTAGACTTTCACCAAAGTCCGTCCCGGACTATGTCTTTTTATTTTTACAAAGATCCATACTTGGACATGTATGTATAAAGTTATCTAAATAAAAGAGTCATTTTCCTTCTCTTCTCTCTAGACTTGAGACATTATTTGCAATATACATTTACTCTTGAAATTGCCCTGCTTGTTATTATCAATTGATTGCTACGTCCCTAAAATGATGAATTGACTTCTAAGCATACTAGTCAATGACGACTCATTAAAAATGCATGGACCTAACACAAATGAAAAATGCTAAATGCAAACAATTAATCTTGATGTGAATAAATGTTGTGATCAATTGGCATGAAGAAACTATTAATGGCAAGCCTTCCTCTATATACAACCTGATACACCTTTCCGATACAAAAACATCCCGAGACAATGAAAAGGCAAGGATGTTGTTGTTTAACCACCAAGATTCAACCGTGATCGCGCGTGCGCGACCAAGCAAAGGACTTCCCGGATCTTTTCAAAGTCAAAGTGAGAAGTAACGGACATTCAACCAAGGGGCTACAAATGAGCTAATGTCCAAGTTATCAAGTTGGGGCTAATGTTTCTCCTCTCTCAAAAAAAAAAAAAATGATAAGAGAGAAAAGAAATGAACAATGGAAAGAAGGAAAGGAAATGAATACATGCGAAGAGGAAGTCTGCCTCAAAAGCTCACCAATTTCACTGCAAAAGTCCACCTCAAAGAATATCCCGAGGAGTTTACCGCAAAGCGAAGCGATCTACATCAGCAAAGCAACAACATCCTTCAAAAGGACACCGACTTCAACAAAAGATGATCCATGGCCGAACTACGGCGACCTGAGCTCCTCAAACTGAGGGGAATGTAGGCAACCTTCTGGTCTGGTCACAACATGAAACAAAACCATCAAACCGTGGTCCTCTCAAAATGACCAAGTTCTCATCCCTTGGTCCCTTCAATGACCAATTTCCCAGACAATGACCAATTCCACTTTCTAAACCAATTCTCCTCCCGATCTTGCCATTGATCGAATCTTAATCTTAATTGATCACAACATTTATACATGTTAAGGCTAATTGCTTGCTATAATCCTGACTTAATGACAAACATGGTCCATTCAAGCAATCATTTGATGATATTAACTAAGGCAAATTTTAAATGTCTCCACAAGTCTTCTTTTCTCCATCTTAGGAAAGAGCTAAACACTTGTATTCTGTCAAGCAAGGGCTTCCTCCCATTTCATGATATATTGCTCAAAGAGCTCACTAGCATAAAGGGACTCTCTCCCAAATAAAATGCCCTTGCATGTTTCCTCCAAGAAAAATACTTTAAAGTCCCCCGTTCTATCGAGTCGGCTAGATCACTCAAAAAAAAAAAAAAAAAAAAAAAAGAGGAAAAGGCACAAAAAAAGTAGCCCGCTAGGTTGAAAACCCATAAGGGCGGCCTAAGCAAAAAACAGGGTGTGCCATAAAAGACGCGAAAGAGATGCCCGCTAGGTTGAAAACCCGAAAGGGCGGCCTAGGCAAAAGAAAGGGTGCATCATGAAAAGGGATGGGTTCTTAACCTCACCTCAAAAGCTGAAAGACGACAACGGGTCCACGTCAACATCAAAAGTCGAAAGACGACATTGGGGCTACCTCCACGTCAACGACAACAAGGACAGGGGTTACCCCGACATCGACGACAACGACGACAATGGGGCTACCTCCGCGATAACGAGGACATTGGGGCTACCTCCACATCAACGGTCAGGATGACATTGGGGCTATCCCCACAAAAGTGACGAGCAGATTCCCTACCATTAGTAACTTCTCAACGAATGAACAAAATCCAAAGGGCCTTATGCATAACAAACCTCACGGTTAAGTTAAAATAAAAAAATTTACTAAAATTCTTTGTTAAAAGATTTGCCTTTAGGAATAAGCATTTCCAAAATTTGCCCATTTGGCGTCATTTGTCAAAAACGATGTTTCAAGCAAAATGCTTTTGAATGATTTTCCAAAACCTTGGACCTTTTCGTCCACAATGAGTCTTGAAGGTCGCCCCTAGGCTCTCCCACGGTGTCAAGAAAGAGTGTCAGTCATCCCGTAGAGTTTATTTGACCCAAGTCAAACCTTGACTCAGAATAGTCATTATAGGTTCAAGCCTTCGCCCTTGGCCGTCCGGCGTGACGTAAGACCATTAGGTTTCATTAGACTTGTCCTCTGGCCGTCCGGCGTAACGTAAGACCATTAGGTTCGGTGAGATTATGTCCTTTGGCCGTCCGGCGTGACGTAAGACCATTAGATTTCGTGAAACTCACCCTTGGCCATCTGGTGCATCATAAGACCATTAGGTTATGAGTTGTCCTTTGGCCGTCCGGCATGACGTAAGACCATTAGGTTTCATTAGACTTGTCCCTTGGCCGTCCGGCGTGACGTAAGACCATTAGATTCTGTGAAATTCATCCTTGGCCATCCAGAATGACGTAAGACCATTAGGTAAGGCATGTCCTTTGGCCGTCTGGCGTGACATAAGACCATTAGATTATGTGAAATTCGTCCTTGGCCGTCTGGCATGACGTAAGACCATTGGGTTTTGTTGTCCTGGCATTCTTTCGTAAGTCCGACCGTTTAGTCAACCCTCTCCCATAGAGCCAAGTTGACCATGTCCCGGCAGTCCTCCGTAAGTCCGACCATTTAGTCAACCCTCTCCCATAGAGCCAAGTTGACCAATTTGCCAGTTTCTGTAGTCAACCCTCCGCCATGAGAAAAGTTGACCAAATGTGTCCCGGCAGCCCTCGGTTGGACGTAAGGCCAGTTATCCTCGAATCAACCATCTCCTAATAGAGCATAGTCAATCGAGCCCAGCCTCTAAGCCACGCCCACCATTTGAGCCTCTGAGCCATGCCCATTCCTTAGTCAACCCTCTCCGAATAGAGTCAAGTTGACCAAGTCCGGCCTTTAAGCCATTCCTGTTTAGGAAAGGATGAATGGATATCCACCTAAGGCCCATAGGTTTGAGTAGCCTTAGAATCTCTCACCCAAATCGGCTATGTCGTCCTCCCATCAAAATGGGATGCTTATAGGTTTGAGTAGCATTAGAATCTCTCACCCAAATCGGCTATGCCGTCCTCCCATCAAAATGGGATGCTTATAGGTTTGAGTAGCCATAGAATCTCTCACCCAAATCGGCTATAGCGTCCTCCCATCAAAATGGGATGCTTATAGGTTTGAGTAGCCTTAGAATCTCTCACCCAAAGCGGCTATGCCGTCCTCCCATCAAAATGGGAGGCTTATAGGTTTGGGTAGCCTTAGAATCTCTCACCCAAAGCGGCTATGCCGTCCTCCCATCAAAATGGGAGGCTTATAGGTTTGAGTAGCCTTAGAATCTCTCACCCAAATCGGCTATGCCGTCCTCCCATCAAAATGGGAGGCTTACAGGTTTGAGTAGCCTTAGAATCTCTTACCCAAATCGGCTATGCCGTCCTCCCATCAAAATGGGAGGCTTACATGTTTGAGTAGCCTTAGAATCTCTCACCCAAATCGGCTATGCAGTCCTCCCATCAAAATGGGATGATGACAGGTTTGAGTAGCCTTAGAATCTCTCACCCAAATCGGCTCTGCCGTCCTCCCATCAAAATGGGATGATGATAGGTTTGAGTAGCCTTAGAATCTCTCACCCAAATCGGCTATGCCGTCCCCCCATCAAAATGGGATGCTTATAGGTTTGAGTAGCCTTGAAATCTCTCACCCAAATCAGCTAAGCCGTCCTCCCATCAGATTGGGATGCTTATTTTATCGACAACCTCGCTTTTTTCAAAAGCGACGTTGCCGAGGGTCTCTGTAAGTACCTCAATCTGAAATCGACCTACTTTAGAGGAATTCTTGGTACCATTTAGGGATAAACCAATGGGCCAGGACCTCACTAGGATAAAACTAATATTCCAGGACTGAACTGGAATTAAACTTGGAAAAATCCAGAAGCTTGCCAAGTCGAGTCGTACGGATCGTTTGGGCACATGAGGTCCCTAGCCGTACGGCTGGTTTGGCCACCCTCAGCCTCTATAAATTGAACCCCATGCTGATCATTTTAGGGGGGAGAAAACGTTTTGTGAGTTGAAACTCTGCCAGTTTAAGAGCAGACGTGAGTAATATACACATTTGAGTGATTAGAGAGGAAGATAGGCCATAACCACAATAGGTGAAGCCTCATTCTCCCCATCTTCTTCTTCATCTCAAACTCTCTTTTATCTTTGTTCATATTACTTGTTTATCTTGTGATTATTTCTTCTTGTTCTTGCAAAGTCTTGTCCATTTCAAGCACTTTACATTTCTTGCAAGTCTTGTCCATTTTCAAGCACTATATCTATATATTATACAAGTCTTGGCCTTTCAAGCTATATATATTATGATTATATATGTATATGATCCAAATCATGAGGTGATTCAAGGTTCCTTTCACACTTAGTGTGTGATTATGGGGTAAAACCTAAAGATGATCATAGTTTGTTACATTTTCATGTTGATTTTGTTTTATTTGGCCATAAGAGTCATGATTGAGGGATAAAGTTCCAATCTTTATCACCCTAACCATGATCTAGCCATAAATCACCAAGTATGGGACATAAAGATTTGATCTTTATGTCATATTTATGTCCCTGAAGGTTTAATCTTGTATAATAAGTCCATTTTGGTGGTAAAGTTTCAATCTTTATCCACCAAAATGGTCATTTTGGTTTAAATGCCATATTCATCAAATTTTCATAAATTTCTCCAATGATTGTCTTTGATCACACCCAAATCATTCTTTTTAGGGTTCCTTTGATGATCAAAGTGCATAGGAATGAACTTTTCAAAGTTTTGTTGTTAATCATAAACTAGAAATCAACATTCCAGTCCAGTTTCAGCAAAGATACTCTGTTTTGACTGAAACTGGACTGTTTTCTGATAAACTGTAAAAATGCCCTGGAGAGCCCTCCCCATCCGTACGGCTACTTTGGCCGGGGAGGGCATTTTCCAGTCTCTTCCTTTTTTGACCAGAAAGTTTGCAAAATAAACCTTTTCTGTTAAATAATTAACTGGTTTTGCCAAAACAGTCAGTTTCTCCCATTTTGAAAACACACACACACACACATGCACTTTCGTTAACTAACATTAGGGAGACTCAGTCCTATCCGAGGCGAGTTGGGTGACGTGAAACTCTTCCCAAGGTGTAACCTGACCTCCGAACTAATAGAATCTCTAACCTTTTCTTTTGTTGGGTTAAATAATTAACAAAACTGGCGACTCCGTTATGTTTTGTGAGATAACCATGTTCAGCTTTTTCACCCCAAAACTCATCGCGTTTCACGCGTGGGGGCGGGATCCTTACAGTGGGGGTGTGGACACGGAAGTCATTGCTCTCCCTTCGATTGATGACACAATGTGTGTTGAAAGGTTGGTCACTCTCCTTGGTATTCTTTTAGAAGAGGCTCAATGCCTGGTCATTAATCATACCTTTATTGACATTTCGGACCTTCCCGAAAGGTTCATGGATCGAAGCGATGAGGTTTCTTGGAATGCTTTTGGGTTGTGCATCCTCGCCTTTTTTTACATGGTTGGTTCCAAAGGCACTTGCCATAGAGTTCTGTTGAGCATCCTTGTGGAATGCCTTATGGGGAAGGATATTGTCCCTTTGATTCTAGGTGAAACCCTTCATGGCATGGACCGTTTGGCTTTAGGTGATGGTTTCATGCACGGTAGTAGCCCCACTCTTCTCACCATGTGGTTAAGGGAGAGGTTGATGGCCGTGCCCGAGGCTCCTCTTTCTCATAAACCGTGGTCCTACTATTTGAGAGGCATTCTCTTAGATTTTGCTCAGGGTGATTGGGAGGCGTACATGGTTCAGTTCCAGACCTTACAGATTCACTGGTGGGTCCCGCATTGGCGCATTGGCTCCGTGAGGGAGCATCAGGATGGCTCCCTTATTGTTCAGGTGCCACGGCTTTTGGGATCATCTTTCAACACCCCTTCGCTGGTTCTTAGACAGTTTGGATTGTTGCAGACTCCTTTGTTGGAGTGGTCGGGTGTTAATCCGGAGCATTTGAGACCTTCGTCATTATCTATGTGGGATTCATCCACCATTTCATTCATTTCCCGGTCGTGGGCGTATTCCTTCTTTCCGGCCCGGGTACTTCTCAGGAGTGTGGCCAGTACGGTCTTAACCACAGTTTACTTGGATTGGTACGAACAGATTATGGGGCAGACTCAGAGGCTCATTGAGGAGAGGTGTGAGGCTATTCTCGGAAGGGGTTATGACACTAGTAGGACTCTGAGGGAGATTGAGGCCGTGGCAAGTGGCCGTAACCATACTGGGCATATCGTCGAAAATTATCAGGCTTTGGCTGGGAGGAGAATGGCTGCAATATCCAAGGTTGAAGCACGGATGGGGGACCTCCGGACTCGGGTTGCGGTTGACACAGCTTTGAGGGTGGCTGAACTCATTGAGGAGACTGGGAGAGCCTCTGACCTTGGAAGGAGGGAGGTCGAGATTTTTGACATCAAGAAAAATAAGACTCGGAGAAGTCAAAAGAAAAGGTGGACAGGTGAAGAACTTTGATGGCCCTATGCCCTAAGTATCCACCCATTGCCATTGCAGACACATTAATTCATTTAGGTGTTTTATTTGTATTTTATAGCATGTTATTGAGTCGAGAGTAGACCGTGTTTGAACTCATCAAAGAAGTGTTTTAACTGTAGTGACAATGGTTACTTATCTTTGATTTTCATAAGGCTATTTTGCATTTGTATGAAGCCTTCTTAAGAACCAAAATTTGAATTTTATTTATTTTTTAGACCGGACCAATAATTGGCTGCCTACTGTCGCGCCCCAACCCGTGGTCCTACTTGGCCCCACGTTCAGGACACGCACGGAAGACGTCATATAACACTTTTAGAAAAAAAATTCAAAATGTTCTTTCATAAAATTTAAGAAAATCCACACTCGAAGTTCAAAGACTTCTATTTAACTTTCAAACAAACTTTACAACCAACTTTCACAAACGAAAGTACTTAGCCCGAAGGCTTACACACTTTACTTACAAATGTAGAATTACCACACTTTATCAAAATAGGTGATACATGGATAAAGTCTCGGTTACCCCAAAGGTTATACATTTATATAATGTAACCTTTAAACCACACTTACTTTCCAAAATGGATTATCAACCCGACGTCCTACCTTGTGATGTGACCTATCCCCTTGGCTCTCCATTATCTAAGGAAAACAAATAAACAAGGAATGGGGTGAGAATAAATCTCAGTAAGCTACTAAAATGCAACTACGTTACATGCTGAAATGATACTCGTAATTGAACAATGTCAATAAACATTCACATAGCACATAACATGAGAGGCAAAGCCAACTCATTATACCACACATAAGGCAGGAATAAACACTCATAAGAGGATACTGAGCCAAGGTTCTCGAATCAAACATATAACCATCTGAGAGGTATCAACTGAGCAGCACCAAAAGGCTGAAGCCGGTTCCGGAACCAAACAATAACAACAACAACAACAACAACAACAACAACAGGGGGAAAATGACACCAAGTCATAACCCAAAGTGCCCAACCTTTGGCCCAAGGAAGGGGGTTAAAAATGGAAAACCAATGGTAGAAGCCTTAAAATGAACTTGGCTCGTGTGCCATTATAATCCCTACCATTGCCCGATATTACAACAAGAAGTACCAGCTGGACTTTACACGAGAGAATAGTAATAAATACTTGCTTTAAACAACAACTAGGGTATGATTCCAAAGTAGGGAGCCACACAAAGTCATCACAAAGATGCAAACACGTTACTCATAAAGAGTTTACAACACAATCCTTTATTAATGACATTAAGTCACAACCACATCTTGCACACATGCACAATCAATCCATTATCTACAATCTTAGCATCCCAAGACACCCCTCTAGGTGCTCTACACTAGGACCTAAAACATAGACAAGGATTGACTTCTCATTCATAAAAGTTAAACCACTTTAACATCATAGGAGACATGTGCGGTCGCCCATAAGCCTTGTGCGGCCGCCCACATACCCTGCTTTCATGAACAACTCCTTCAGATAGATGTGCGGCCGCACGTCCATTTTGGGCAGCCGTCCAAACTACCCGCCAGGCCCAAAACTTGATAATTTTACTCCCTTCGTTCCACCGTCCCAAAAGTACTAACATACTCTTCACAACAATTGCTTAATACAACTAAACCTGAGTATAAAACTCACCCAGGGACATTACAACCCTTCTTAGAACCAAGTCTCATACTACTCCCTTTGTCCCAAATTTATAACTATCATAAAATTCATTCAAATCACAAAATTAACAAGCACAAGTATCAAGTATAACTTATATGACCATTTTAACATTTAAAGGGGAATTAGTAACTTACCTATTCCGAGGAAAGTATAAATGAAATATATTTTGATAGAGTAGAAATGGCATACTCAACACCCTGAATATTTTGGTGTAATTAGATTTTAAAACGGAGAATTAATTAAAAAGAAGAAAAGATGAAAACCTTACCTTTTCTTCGCAGAGAGGGAGAAAGTTGGGAAAGTAAAGATGACTTTGTGAGTTTGAGAGTTTTTACGCAGAGAGAGATAGAAAAGTGAGGATAAGAAGAAAAATTGATTTTTTTAAGTTTCATTTAGGCCCTCCAAGATCCACTATGCACACTTAAAACCCTTAATTCTAACTTTCATTAAAACCCCTAAGGTTTCAACTTTAATCCATTTACTCCCTTTAACCATTATTACTCTTAACAATTAACTAACACAAATAGTCAAACAAATAATGCTAAGCATGTCATATTATGCAACACATAAAATGCACACATAATATCAATTTAAAACCCTCAAAAATATAAAATAAATAGGGACGGGTTTTGGGGTCTTTACAATCACTCCTCCTAAAAAAAACTCGTCCCGAATTTTAGGGTAACTTACGAAACGAATCAAACAACCAGGGATATTTCCTTTCCATCTCGTCCCGAAGCTCCCAAGTAGATTCCTCCATAATATGATTTCTCCACACAATTCTAACAAGAGGAATACTTTTAATTCTCAATTCTTGAACTTTGGTATCAATCACTCGAACTGGTTGCTCTATATAAGAGATATCGGTTCTAGATCCTCTGGTATCTCTGATTACATATAAGATGGATCATACAAATTTTTGTAAAGCACGGAGATATGAAACACGTTATAAATTTACCCAAAGAAGATGGCAACGCAAGATAGTACGCAAGATTTCCAACTCTTTCTAAAATTTCAAAAGGCCCATTATGACTTTTCCATCTAATAGCCAATCTCAATAGGTAGAAAAATGAGCGGATTTTGTCAATCTATCCACGATTACCCAAACTACATCATGCTTTCTTCAAGTACGAGGCAATCCTATTACAAAATCCATCGTAACATGTTCCCATTTCCACTCAAGTATCTTTAGAGGTTAAAGTAGACCGGTGGGTCTTTGATGTTCAGCTTTAACCTGTTGACAAGTCAAACACTTTATTACATAATCCGCTATTTCCCGTTTCATATTATTCCACTTAAAATATTGTTTCAAATTCTGATACATCTTGGTACTCCCGGGATGAATACTATACTTAAACTCGTGACCCTCATCAAGAACTTGGCGTTTAATTCCATCAATATCTGGTACACTTAGCCACCCTCTATAAGTTAATACTCCTTCAAGACTAAAAGAGAGATCTTCAAATTTTCTATCTTTGGTTTTATCCACTATATTTCTCAACTCGAGGTCATTCTTCTGAGCATCTTTTATCCATTGGATTAAGGTTAGCAAAGCACGAATATTCGCAATTGTCACCCCATGCCTCAATTCATAAGGACACCAATCTCGAGCATCTTCCATTCTCGGACCATCCTCGAAACTATGTAAGATTTCTGACTAATAGTATCTGCGACCACGTTTGCCTTGCCCGGATGATAAGAGATGGTACAATCATAACCCTTCAAAAACTCCATCCATCTACGCTGTTGGTTGTGCAACTCTTTCTAGGAGAAAATATATCTTAACTCTTATGATTTGTAAAAATCTCAAACATTGTTTCAATAAGACAATATTTCCACTAATGTAACGCAAAACAATCGCAGTAATTTCCAGAGCATGGATCGGATAGTTCTATTCGTAAGGAGTTAACTTCCTCGAAGCATCACTGTAAGTAACCAAATCATCATTCCCATTAAGTAACGCAAGAATAAGTACAGTGGTCAATCTCTTCTTTAATTCCTCAAAACTGACTTGACATTTTTTTTTCATCCCAAATATATGGCACATTCTTTTAAGTCCACTGAGTGAATGGTGTAGCAATCTTGAAAAACCCATCAATAAATGTTCGATAATACTCCGCTAAACCCAGAAAATTCCGCAAATAACTGCTTTCCTCGGAGCGCAGGCAAAACCATTCGCAAATATTGTTCATGCTCCTCCCGAGACTTGGAATAAACAAGGATGTCATCAATAAACACAACCACAAAAGAATCAAGATAAGGCTTGAAAACCCGGTTCATCATATCCATGAAAGCAGCTGGAGTATTTGTTAACCCGAAAGGCATGACAAGAAATTCATAATGACCATACCTACTACGAAAAGCAGTCTTAGGAATGTCTTCTGAGTGAATCTTTAAATGTTGATACCCACTCCTCAAATCAAGCATTGAAAAGAGAACTGACCCTTGGAGTTGATCAAACAAATCATCAATGTGAGGCAGAGGATATTTGTTCTTTACAGTCACCTGATTCAGTTTTCTATAGTCGATGCATAGTCTCAAGGACCCATCTTTCTTGTTTACAAACAACACAGGAGCTCCCCACGGTGATACACTGGGTCGGATGAAACCCCTATCAAGCAACTCTTGCAATTGAACTTTCAACTCTTTTAATTCTGCTGGAGCCATTCTGTAAGGTGACTCAGATATCAGAGTTGTACCTGGAAGTAAGTCAATACAGAACTCGATCTCCCTATTGGGAGGCATAGAATATTCAGTAGAGAACACATCAGGAAACTCTTTCACAATATGCACATCGTCTACTTCAGGAAACTTTTTAGTAGTATCAAGAATACTGGCCAAATACCCCGTACAACCACAATACAACAACTTTCTAGCTTTCCCATAAGAAATAATACCAATCCCCCTACCCAGAGGAGTAGCCTCAAAAGTAAATTAGGCACATCAGGAATAGAAAATGTGACAATCCTTTAATAACAATCAACTGAAGCATGGTAATTATTTACCCAATCCATTCCCAAGATAATATTAAAATCTTGCAATGGCAATATAACTAAATCAGCAAGTATAACATGCTCACAAATATGCACATCACAAGTACGCAACACTCTATCAGTTGCCAAACACTCCCCCATAGGAGTGGACACCTCTAACACATAAGGTAGAGACTCAGGAGACAAATGTAACTGAGATGCAAAAATGCACAGACACATATAAATGCAATGAGCCAGGGTCTATAAGTTCACGTGCCCTCAAACTAGACATAAAAATTATACCTCCTATCACATCAGAAGAATCTGAAGCCTGTTGTTGAGTGATGGCAAAAACACGACCCTGCACTTTAGGCTTTCCTGAGGTATCCCTCTTCTGACCCTGTGATGATCCAACTCCACCCCCAAATGATACATTCCTGGTTCTAGGACAATCCTTTTGAAAATTGGCCAAGTTGACCACAATTCAAACACTTACCCAACTTCTTCTAACACCTTTCTTCAGAGTGCCCTTCCTTTTGACAATAGTTACAAATCCTTCTACTTTGATTTCCTAAAGTGTTACCTTGATTGTTGGCAATTGATTGCCCCTGAGGTTGTCCTTTGTTTTGTAATGATGTTCCCTGACCTCCTCGATTGTCACCATGTTGTGGTTGAGGTCTTCCTTGCCTTACAGCACCTGATAGTTCAACTTTCCTCTTATATTCTTCAATATCGTGTTCCACTTGATAAACTCTATCAACTGCATCTTGAAAATCCTGTAACTTGTGAAATACTAGTTGAATTCGGATCACAGTTCTCAATCCTTTCACAAATCGCATTGCCTTCCTCTCCTCAGTTGCAACTAGATGAGTATAGTACCTAGATAACTCTATGAATTTAGATGTATACTGATGAATTTAGATGTATACTGAGCCACGGACATAACATTTTGCTCTAAGTTGAGAAACTCCATTTCTTTCCTGTCTTGATCCACCCGAGGAATGAAATGTTCCTTGAATTACTTTAGAAAATTTTCCCAAGTATAGGGTACATGAGTCTCATCCCAATTGGTCTTCAAAGCTTTCCACCAGTACTCAGTAGATCCACTCAGTTTATAAGTAGCAAACCTGACTTGATCTTCATCAGAACATCTCAGAACATCAAATATTTCTCCATCGATTCAATCCACCTTTCCACTTTAGCCACATCTGGTTCTCAATCATAGCCTATTGATTTCATTTTTAAGAACTGTTCTAACCCATATCTCGGAGGTACTTGATCTTCTCCTTATTTTTAATCATTTAAGGTTTTCATGGCTGCTTCAAACATTCCTTTGCCTTGAAGGCCTTGACTGATCTCCTTCTGTCCCAACCATTTTCAATAAGTACCTGCATAAGACTCTCAACGTTACTCACCCTATACACAACTAGTCTCCTAGATCATTTAGTCATTCTAGACTATCTACAACCAGGCTTTGATACCAACTGTCGCGCCCCAACCCGTGGTCCTACTTAGCCCCACGTTCAGGACACGCACGGAAGACGTCATATAACACTTTTAGTAATTTTTTTCGAAATGTTCTTTCATAAAATTTAACAAAATCCACACTCGAAGTTCAAGGACTTCCATTTAATTTTCAAACAAACTTTACAACCAACTTTCACAAACGAAAGTGATACGGGGAAAACGCAACGGATAAGAAGAATAAAGAAAATGGATAGAAATGATAGGAATGCTCACCACTTCAAGGAATCCACCTTGAAGATACAGGGCATAAACAACTCACCACTCTAAGGAATCCACCAAAGAGATACAGGGTTGTGTTTGTTCACCACTAAACGGAATCCACCGAATAGATAAAGAACAAGAAAAGATGGCACAAAGCACAACTTTTATTTTATAAACTCAATAATCAACTCCCTCTTACAATAACTATGATAGGGTATTTATAATTTATTTGGAACAACCCTCCAAACATAGGAATACTAAAAATACACTAAGGATAAGCCTAACAATTAATTACATTTAAATAAAATGTATTATATATCCCAAGATTCATGAAAGTCTAGAAGATAGTCAAAATTCGGATGTAGCTAACTTTTGGACAGTCACTTAGTCAAACTATCATAACTTTCTGTACAAAATTCCAAATAGTGATCCGAAAGAAGTTCTGGAATCTACACTCAACGACCTTTCCAATGGAATGCTGTTTGTATTTTTTGGACGAACCGTTTGTGAGATACACTCTCTTTAAGTTGACTGATTTTATTGAGAGTGTCAAATACCAACCTTTAGGTTCCTGCGTCATACTCCCCCACTTGAAGAAAATTCGACCTCGAATTTTAGTAAGTGCCTTAAGAGAATATGTTATATATCTTCCAAGTATATGCAATGATACCTCTTGAATTTTCTTTTTGTACACTTGGTTAACTTTGAACTTTATAGCCCTTGTGATTGTATCCATCCAATCACACCAATAATGAGTGAGAAAATAATCGATAATGAGTTTCTTGATGTACCAAGAGGATGAAATACTTGAGAAGTTGACATCAAAAGGATCATTGTAACGATCGTAAAATTTAAGATTTTGAAAATTATCCTTTGACCAACTTAATGAAAAAGTACGAAAAACATTTGAAAAATCCTCAAGTAAAGAAGATGAGAAAGATTCACAAATTTGACAATTATCCATGCATTTATCAAAACAAGGCGGAGAACAATTTTCAATTCGATTAAGTGACAATTGCGTAGGAAATTCATCAAAGATTGGAGGCTTGGACCAATCAACAATGGGAAATGGAGTAACGGTATTAGTAAAAGGCCAAAAAAGAACATTCATGATCAGTCGAGAAATAGAAATATTTTTTTATAAAAAAATGGTAGATGAAGAAAGAACAAATGTAAAGAAGAAGATACCCACGGACTAAACAACGCTAAGAAGGTTGTTTATAACCAGGCTCTTGATACCACTTGATACGGGGAAAACGCAACGGATAAGAAGAATAAAGAAAATGGATAGAAATGATAGGAATGCTCACCACTTCAAGGAATCCACCTTGAAGATACAGGACATAAACAACTCACCACTCTAAGGAATCCACCAAAGAGATACAGGGTTGTGTTTGTTCACCACTAAACGGAATCCACCGAATAGATAAAGAACAAGAAAAGATGGCACAAAGCACAACTTTTATTTTATAAACTCAATAATCAACTCCCTCTTACAATAACTATGATAGGGTATTTATAATTTATTTGGAACAATCCTCCAAACATAGGAATACTAAAAATACACTAAGGATAAGCCTAACAATTAATTACATTTAAATAAGATGTATTATTTATCCCAAGATTCATGAAAGTCTAGAAGATAGTCAAAATTCGGATGTAGCTGACTTTTGGACAGTCACTCAGTCAAACTATCATTACTTTCTATACAAAATTCCAAATAGTGATCCGATAGAAGTTCTTGAACCTACACTCAACGACCATTCCAATGGCATGCTGCTTGTATTTTTTGGCCAAACCGTTTGTGAGATACACTCTCTTTAAGTTGACTGATTTTATTGAGAGTGTCAAATACCAACCTTTAGGTTCCTGCGTCAGAAAGTACTTAGCCCGAAGGCTTACACACTTTACTTACAAATGTACAATTACCAAATTTTATCAAAATAGGTGATATACGGATAAAGTCTCAGTTACACTACCCCAAAGGTTATACATTTATATAATGTAACCTTTAAACCACACTTACTTTCCAAAATGGATTATCAACCCGACGTCCTCCCTTGTGATGTGACCTATCCCCTTGGCTCGCCTTTATCTAAGGAAAACAAATAAACAAGGAATGGGGTGAGAATAAATCACAGTAAGCTACTAAAATGCAACTACGTTACATGCTGAAATGATACTCGTAATTGAACAATGTCAATAAACATTCACATAGCACATAACATGAGAGTCAAAGCCAACTCATTATACCACACATAAGGAGGGAATAAACACTCATAAGCGGATACTGAGCCAAGGTTCTCGAATCAAACATATAACCATCTGAGAGGTATCAACTGAGCAGCACCAAAAGGCTGAAGCCGGTTCCGAAACTAAACAATAACAACAACAACAACAACAACAACAACGGGGGGAAAATGACACCAAGTCATAACCCAAAGTGCCCAACCTTTGGCCCAAGGAAGGGGGTTAAAAATGGGAAACCAATGGTATAAGCCTTACAATGAAATTGGCTCGTGTACCATTATAATCCCTACCATTGCCCGATATTACAACAAGAAGTACCAGCTGAAATTTACACGAGAGCATAGTAATAAATATTTGCTTTAAACAACAACCAGGGTATGATTCAAAAGTAGGGAACCACACAAAGTCGTCACAAAGATGCAAACACGTTACTCATAAAGAGTTCACAACACAATCCTTTATTAATGACATTAAGTCACAACCACATCTTGCACACATGCACAATCAAGCCATTATCTGCAATCTTAGCATCTCAGACACCCATCTAGGTTCTCTACACTAGGACCTAAAACATAGACAAGGATTGACATCTCATTCATAAAAGTTAAAACATTTTAACATCCTAGGAGACATGTGCGGTCGCCCATAAGCCTTGTGCGGCCGCCCACATGCCCTGCTTTCATGAACAATTCCTTCAGATAGATGTGCGGACGCACGCCCATTTTGGGCGGCCGCCCAACCTACCCGCCAGGCCCAAAACTTGAGTGATGGAAAGTCTCATACTACTCCCTTTGTCCCAAATTTACAAGTATCACAAAATTCATTCAAATCACAAAATTAACAAGAACAAGTATCAAGTATAACTTATATGACCATTTTAACATTTAAAGGGGAATTAGTAACTTACCTATTCCGGGGAAAGTATAAATAAAATATATTTTGATCGGGTAGAAATGGCCTACTCAACACCCTGAACATTTTGGTGTAATTAGATTTTAAAACGGAGAATTAATTAAAAAGAAGAAAAATCAAATAAGATGAAACCTTACCTTTTCTTCGCAGAGAGGGAGAAAGTTGGGAAAGTAAAGATGACTTTATGAGTGTGAGTGTTTTTACGCAGAGAGAGATAGAAAAGTGAGGATAAGAAGAAAACTTGATTTTTTTAAAGTTTCATTTACGCCCTCCAAGATCCACTATGCACACTTAAGCCCCTTAATTCTAACATTCATTAAAACCCCTAAGGTTTCAACTTTAATCCATTTACTCCCTTTAACCATTATTACTCTTAACAATTAACTAACACAAATAGTCAAACAAATAATGCTAAGCATGTCATATTATGCAACACATAAATTGCACACATAATATCAAATTTAAAACCCCCAAAAATATAAATAAATAGGGACAGGTTTTGGGGTCGTTACACCTACGTTCCCATTTTACAAATAGGACTAAGGGGCTCAGGTCATCGTAGTTCATTTTCATGAATTCTGGTGCGACCCTGTTTTTTCTCTAGACCACCCAAACGGGTTTTCAATCTAGGTGGGTATATTCTTTTAGCACCCCTCTTTTTTTTAAGCAAAGTAGCGACGAAGCTTGTTACCATTGACCGGGTGCATGAAAGGGTTGCCATCCAAGTCTGCAAGTCTCATTGCTCCTCCCGAAAAAATCTCTTGCACCACAAAGGGACCGATCCACACGGGTTCCCCCTTTCCATCGGGATTAGACCTTCCTAGGGGTTTTTCTTTGAGAACCAGGTCTCCTATCCGAATTTGTCAGGGCTTCACCTTTTAGTTAAAGGCCCGTGCCATTCTCCTTAGAGACGGCGTTCATCCAGCAGGGCCAATTCATCATGCCGGCTTCAGAGCCAATCTACCTCATGAATGTGGTTTTCTAGCAAAATCCTTAGAGACGGGACTTCCAACTCGGCCGGGAGCATGGCTTCCATCCCGTAAGTCAAGGCAAAAGGGGTCTCACCGGTGGCTGTTTTGACTGACGTTCGGTAGCCCCATAATGCTAGATGTAGCTTTTCGGGCCAATCCCTACACCGTGTTGCCAGCCTTTTGATGATTCTCTTAAGAGTTTTGTTAGCAGCTTCTACCACACCATTGGTCTGAGGCCTATAAGGGGAAGACTTGGGGTGAGTGACTCGAAATTCTTTCAACAATTGGTCACATTTGCCTTCAAAATGAGAACCATTATCTGTGATGACCTCATTTGGAACTTCGTAACGGCACATGATGTTTTCCTTGATGAATCCCGCAATCTTCTTAGAAGTGAGGACTTTGTAGGACTTGGCTTCGACCCATTTTGTGGAGTAGTCTACGGCTACTAAGACAAACTCGTGCCCATTGCTTCTGGGAGGAGAAATTTTTCCGATGATGTCGATACCCCAAGTCGAGAAGGGCCACGGAGTTGTCATGCAATACAAGTGATGGGGTGGTAGGTGATTGAGGTTGGAAAACCGTTGACACTTATCACACTTTTTCACAAACTGTATACAATCAGTTTCCATTGAAATCCAAAAGTATCCCATTCGTAGGATGACTTGCATTAAACCTCGAGCGTTCATGTGAGGCCCACAAATTCCACCGTGGAATTCTTGCATGAGCTCCTTTTCCTTTTCCATGCTTATGCATCTTAGGAGGAGGCCTTGGTGACGCTTCTTATACAAGGTGTCCCCTAGGATGACATAGTGTGATGCTTACCGCTTAAGAGCTACCATACCTTGAGCTTTGATCCCATCCTTGTACTCTCCTATCTCATCTGTGAAGGAAGCTCCTCCATCTTTGAGAAATTGGTAGATTTGGTTGTACCATGGCTCTTCTACCTTCTCCGGGATTCTTTCTATCTCACAATAGTAGGCTGGGTTTTCTTTTCTACCAACTCGGAAGGGTTTTATGGATTTCCCTTTAGGGATCTCCACCAAGGAGGCCAAGGAGGCAAAGGTGGCCAACGCATCCGCGAAACGGTTCCGATCCCTTGGTAGGTAATGAAAGATGACTTCTTTGAATTGGGCCATGAGTTCTTCCATGTGGGCATGATACTTTTGTAGCCCGAGGTCCAACATTTTCCATTTGTTGGACACTTGGTTGATGATCAAGGCTGAGTCCCCGTATATTTCCAAATCTTTCACGTTCCTTTCAAGGGTGGCCTCTAAGCCGGCTGTGCATGCCTCATATTCGGCAGCATTGTTGGTCACATCAAAGTTTAACTTAATGGCAATGGGGGTGTGCTCATCCTTTGGATCAACTAGGAGCATCCCAATGCCATTTCCTCTTTTGTTTGCCGCTCCATCAAAGAACAGTTGCCACTTATTTTCTCCCTCAAGGGTGAAGATCTCTTCATCGGGGAATTGGGGTTCGGGCTCCTCCTTCTCATCCACAGGAACATCTACCAAATGTTCTACCATAACTCTCCCCTTGACCGTTTTTCGTGTTACGTAGCTGATGTTGTATTCTGCTAGGAAGAATGACCATTTGGCGAGTCTCATGGAAAGAGACGGATTTTCCAACAAGCATTTGATGGGATTTATCTTGGAGATGAGCCGTATTAAGTGGGAATGCATGTAGTATTTCAACTTTCTCACCACCCATACTAGTCCGGCACACGTTTTTTCAATGGCGGAGTAGTTAAGCTCACTCCCTTGCAGTTTTCGGCACACAAAGTAGATGGCATTCTCTACTTTTGAATCTTTCTTTCTTGGGCCAACATGGCTCCCACTGACGTATCTGTTACTGTCAAGTATAACAAGAGAGGCTTATCCTTGTGTGGAGGGCAAAGGATTGGCGGATGAGTAAGGTATGCTTTGATTTTCTCGAAGGCCCTTTGACATTCCTCATTCCATTCAACCTTTGCACTCTTTCTCAATAGTTTGAATATGGGTTCATATGTGGGGGTGAGTTGGTTTATGAAATGGCTAATGTACTGCAACCGTCCCATAAAAGCTTTCACTTCTGTTTGAGTGCGCGGTGGCCTTATCTCCACAATTGCCTTAACCTTTTGAGGGTCGATCTTAATGCCACGCTCAGTGACCATGTATCCCAAAACTTTGCCACGGGAAACCCTAAAAGTACACTTAGTCGGGTTGAGCCTCATGAAGTGCTTTCTCAACCTATCGAAGAACTTCCTCAAGTCAATTAGGTGATGCCCATCAGTTCCTTTGGAATGGACGATCATGTCATCTACATACACCTCTATTTCCTTATGGATCATGTCATGGAAGAGTGCGGTTGCGGCCCTTTGGTAAGTAGCCCCAGCGTTCCTTAGCCCAAAAGGCATCACAGTGTAGCAAAAGGTCCCCCATGGGGTGGTGAAGGCAGTCATTTCTTGGTCTTCTTCGGCCATTTTGATTTGATTGTATCCGGCAAAACCGTCCACGAAGGACTTGACTTCGAAGCTAGAGGTTGCGTCCACAAGCATGTTGATGTTTGGGAGAGGGAAGTCGTCCTTAGGGCTTACTTTGTTGAGGTCCCTACAACATCGGACTTTCCCATTGGCTTTCGTCACTGTCACTATGTTGGAAAGCCATGAGGGATATTCTATCACCCTTATGAAGCCGACTCAGAGCAGTTTCTCAATCTCTTCTTTGACTTGCAAAGACCATTCCGGTTTGATTCATCGAAGCTTTTGCTTAACTGGTTTCATTTCGGGATCCACGGGGATCTTGTGCTCCACAATTGAGGCATCTAACCCTGGCATGTCCTTGTAAGACCAAGCGAAGACATCCACATACTCCTTGAGCAACTTAACCAAGTCTTTCCTCTCGGCCCCTCTGAATTAGCTACCAATCTGTGTCTCTTTTGGTTCATCCGCAGTCCCCAAATTCACCTTAGTCAAAACCTCTTGGGCATGGTTTTCCTCTCGATTGATAACCTGCTTTGAGAGTTTTTTTAATGTATTGTTTGTTTAGTACGTCTGCATTATTAGGTGATTCATCATTAACCGTTTTCAGATTATTAGTTAATTTATCATCTAATAAATTGGTAATGAGGGGATACTCGGAAAGGTCTATCATTTCATTCAATGAAAAGGGGAATACAATATTAGCTAGAAGATCATAATCCTCGGGTGTGAGGCCCTCAGAGGAAACAGACTCAAAATCAAAGACAAGAGATTGAGGAGACTCGGTTACATTTGACCCTATAATGTTCGACTCTAAAGGGTGGAGAACAAATCCAAGTTTTGCGATCATTTCTTCCTTACTGGCCACAGGTCCGGAGAAGGTCAGCCAATTCTTCAGAGGCATATCATCTTGCCCAACCAAGGTGCGGGAGTCGAAAATCTCAGGGGATCCGTCCTATATTGCAGCAACCATTTCTTTCCATAGATCAATCAAATCTGGCACAACCAACTCTTCCCCAAATAACCCTTGCATCACCATGCCATTCCATTCGTCATCTGTGACTTCCTCTTTGGCTTTCTTGGGAGCCCACTCCCCAAACTCTTATTTGCCATTCCGACCCCAGACGGGTTCTTCTTCCTTGCTGTTTCCTTCCACGGACCAAACCTCAAATTGTTTCACCATCTCGGGCACCCCTCTGAAAGAGTATTCATGTGTCACCGTGGTTTTAGTGGGACCGGGCATTTTGGACGTGTCCAGGAATGCCCTCCTCACAGGATTGGCGGTCATCCCTCTGAATCTCGTAAGGTCCTCTTGAAGCCTATCCCAATTGGTTACCAGTGGCTCCCTTTGCCCCGAGGCTTCGGTTTGGACTCCTCCTCCCTCTCCTCCGCAGCTCGTAAGAAGTGGGTCAGAGTTCCGGGTCATCGTCTGGTTAGTGCCGAGTCTGACAGTTCATCAGCAGCTTCACTCAGACTTCTCCGAATGACTAGTCCGGCAGGAAGTAGTATTGGGGGTGACAACGCAGTTGATCATAATGGGCTCACCAGGGAAGAGTTGGTACGATCTTTAGAGGCCGCCAGGGCCAGTGAAGAGAGCATTAGAAAATATTAGGAAGATATGCAGAATAGGGTTGTGGAAGCCATGAGACAGAGAGAGGTAGCCGCCGTATTTGAGAATGATGGGGGGTTTTGTGGACATCATTGATGAAGAGGATGTTGAAAATGCGGAACCCCAAGGCTATAACCAGGTTCCTCCTCCCCAAACTTACCCTAATGTGGCGACCTTACGTCCAGCATTTCAAACCACCATTCACCAAAGTGTTCCCACCACCCAGGTTCCTTTTATCCCACCGAGAGGTTTCCCCACATATTCGCCCGGATATAACCCATATGGTCCAATCCCAATGAGCCAGGCACCTTTGGCTCCGGCCACCGCCGGGTTACCACCTCTAGCTTTGCCAACCACATCCCAAGGATTACCATACCCATTTCACCACCCAGCGGCACAAACCTCTGAGGCCATTCCGCCGTACATCCCGGTAAGTAATCAGGGATATGGGTATATCTACACCCATGCATCGCCTCAAAGCCTTCCCCCGGTAATACCATCCACCACCGTGCCTCCGACCATAATACCGGTGACAACCCAAACCATGGGATCCATTAACTCTAGCCCGCACATGGACCCTCAAATGGGATGGTTGATAGAAAAATTGAAATAAATGGAAGAAAGGTTTGAGGGGATGAATGAGAAGAAGTCCGCCTTAGGAATCACTGATCCCAATTAATAATTTCCCCTTCCTCACAGATTCAAAATGCCGGAGATTGATAAGTTTGATGGAACAACTTGCCCCCAGACTCATCTCAATACCTACACCTTAGCAATGAGGGCGAAGGGTTGTACCGTGCAGCAAATGGCCGATCACTTCCACCTGTCTTGAAGAGGAAATGCGCTTAAATAGTTCTTTAACCTAAAACGAAGGGTTCTCGGAGAATCAAATACGGAAATAAAACGAAGGGTTCCCGAAGAATCAAACACGGAACTTTCAATATTTAATAGAGTCGCCACATTAGTTTAACTTTAAACCCAAACTTAATGAAAAAAGGTTATAGATATAGGATTCGGAGGTCAGGTTACGCTTTGGGAAGAACTTAACCGGTAGTTCACCCAAAGTGCCTCAGAAAAACCGAGTCTCCCTAAAGTTTGTTAATAAAATGTGCAAGTGTGTGTGTGTGTGTATGTGTATGTTTTGAAAGTGGGAGAAACTGACTTTTAACAAAATCAGTTAGAAACTTAATGAGGAAGGGTTATTTTGTAAACAGTTTAACAGACAAAGGGGAAAAACTGAAAAATCATCCCTCTGGCCAAACTAGCCGTACGGCTAGGAGGGTCATCCCTGGGGTTTTAACAAATTCTCAGGAATCAGTCCAGTCTCAGGCAGAAATAGGGGATTCCGCTAAAACTGGACTGATTTGGGTCTGTTCAGCTTATTTACTAGTTACAAAACATGAATTAGATCATCCCTATGCCATTGATCACTAATTAAACACCAAAAACAAAGGTTTTTGGGTGTGATCAAGGAAATCATTGGGGAAATATGAAAAAAGTTGGTGAATCATGGCTTTTGAGCCAAGATCATCATTTGGATGGTTAAAGATTGGAACTTTAACATCCAAATGAATGATTCATCCAAGGAAAACCTTGGGGAAATGAGAAATCAACCTTTAGATGGATAAAGATTGAATCTTTACCATCAAAAGGGATATTATTATGAGTTGATCAAGACTTTGAATGGTAAAGATTGAGACTTTACCATCAAAGTTAACCAAACTCAAATAAATCAACATAAATGTAAAGACTTGGAGATAAATTGCATTAATTTAGAGACAATAAAAGTAAAGACTTGAATGTAAGGTGCATTAATATAAATGACAATGAAATAAAGATACATTAAACATAACAATCCTTGATCATCATGGCTTGTAACCCACAATCACACACTAGGCATGAAGGGCACCATTGATCACTCCAAGGCTTGGTTCCATTTCATAATATTTGCAAGAAATAATAAAGACATAACATAAATTAAATAAAAGAAAATATAATGTGAGATGAAGAGAAGATGGGGAGAAGAAGGCCTCACTAATTTTGGTTCTAAGCCTATCTTCTTTCTCTCTTTTTCACTCAAGAATGTGTTTATGTGTTTAACCTGCCCACAATCCGACAAAGTTTACACTCACAAAATGATTTTCTCCCTCTGAAATGATCAGCAAGGTTCTCAATTTATAGGGACTGAGGGTACCCAAATCATCCATACGGATTGGCCCCTCCCGTGTCCAAACCATCCGTACGGCTCAGTATGGCGAGCTTCTGGATTTTTTCAATTTTAATTCCAGAGTAGTCCTAGAATTTTAGGTTTATCTTAGTGAGGTCCCAGCCTATCAGTTTATCTCTGGATGGTTCTAAGAATTCCTCTAGGTTGGATAATTTCAGATTGGGGTACTTACACATAGACATAGTATCCTACTCCCAAATTTCAAGTGTTAACAAAGAAATTAAAATAAACCAAAGAAAATTGTACCGGCTAACTACTTCAAAAGAAAAGCTCCAATAAGTCGTTAGGTATTGACTTATTTGCTAAATAAATAGTCGGTAATTAAAGGATCGAAGCCGGTATACAGTATTGACGGAAAAGAGATGAGAAAATTACATCCTAATCCTTGAATATTACTAAATTTACGGTTTAAGACATGAATATTTTTGACTTACATCCTAGTCCTACAAAACATTTTTTTAACCATATAATCCCTAAGCACTTTAAAATAAAATAAGTACACCCCTCACGTCCCTCTCTCTCTCTCTCTCTCTCTACATTCAGACCCACACACAAACATTTTTCTCTCTCTACTTTCTCTCTCTAATTTCTCACTGGCAAACTTCCCCTTCCCTCTCCAGCGACCCCTCCCCTCTCAAGCGACCCTCTCCGACCTTTAACCTCAGACGATATCTCTCTGACCTTCCACCTTTCCTATCCCCCATCTCCAACGCGCGCGTACACTCTCTAACTTTCTCTCTCTACCTATCTCTGGTCACTATTCCAGCGACCCCTTCCACCACCACCTCCGGCGCTTCTTCCTGTGCCTTAACCCCCAGCGAACCTTCCTCTCCCCTAACCCGACACCATTCCCTGACAAATATTCTACAGATTCGGCCGGTACTATCACCGGCGACCAAAAATTTCAGATCCAACAAGCTCCGACCGACTTATGTTCAGATCTGGCCAAAATTCTCACCCATCTCACCATTGATGGCTGTAACCAGTCGTCTCTCTCTCTGTCTGCTGGTGGCCTTGATCACGGCCGCCTAAATATCGGGGTTCGGAGTTCGGTTTGCCATTTACACTCCAGATCTGGTTTTTGTGGAAAGGTGATCCTATGGAGAAAAATCTGCTATTTATGCTTCCCACCATTATATAGTCATGTTCATAATTTTGAGGAATCAAGTTTTTTTTTTTGAGAGGTTAAATGCCGTTGATTTAAAGTGATTCCTTTAATAGACAATGGGTCTTCGTACTTAGAGTAGTGAGTAGTGAGTCCGACATCAAGATTTGGTGGGTCTTTGATATTCGATGAAGGCCTTGTATTTTGTTTGGTTTGATTACCCTGATGAAGAGTTGTTTTGGTTTCACTCCATGTTCAATGTTTAAGCATTTGGTGATGTTACTATTCCTAAATTAAACTCTTGGTCAACTTCATCTCAGAAGAATGAGACATTCTTTTGAATGGTTGTGTGATTATTATTGTACTATCATGTCTTAAAATATTTTTCTCACTTTTTTTAACACTACTATAAAAAAATTCTGAACAATAATTTTATTGTAGTTTAAATATTTTAATAAAAATATAAAATTTGTTATTACTCACTCCGTCCCACTATAAAATTTCTACTTTGACTTTACAGGGGGATTAAGAAAAAGTAAATATTGTGAGTGTGAAATGTAAAGTAAGAGAGAGAAAGTGGGTAGGAATTTTTTGTTGTGAGAATGACAAATGAGTCTCATTTTCCATTTTAGGTAATAAAGTAAAGTAAGAACATTAAATTGACGCAGACTAAAAAGGAAAGTAAGAATCTTAAATCGGGATAGAGGGAGTAGTAGTTAACAAATGAGATCTTACTGATGATAAGTTCTCAATTGTTTGGTCGCCAGAGTGATCGTGTTCGTAGTAGCTTAGTTGACAACTGAGAACTTACTGATAAGTTTTTGATTGTTTGGTCGCCGGAGTTGGTGGTCAGCGGAGTTGATCGTGTTCTTAGTAGTTTAGTTGACAACTGAGAATTAAATGATAACTTTTCAACTGTTTGGTCACCGTAGTTGATCGTGTTCTTAGTAGTTTAATTGACAACTGAGAACTTACTGACAAGTTCTCAGATGTTTGGTCGCCGGAGTTGATCGTGTTCTTAATAGTTTAATTGACAACAGATAACTTACTGACAAGTTCTCAGATGTTTGGTCGCCGGAGTTGATCGTGTTCTTAATAGTTTAATTGACAACTGAGAACTTACTGATAAGTTCTCAGTTGTTTGGTTGCTGGAGTTGATCGTGTTCTTAATAGTTTAGTTGACAACTGAGAACTTACTGATAAGGTCTAAGTTGTTTGGTCACCTGAGTTGGTGGTCTCCGGAATTTGATGGTATTCTTAGTAGTTTAGTTGACAACAGAGAACTTACTCGTAAGTTCTCAGTTGTTTGGTCACCAGAGTTGATCGTGTTCTTAGTATTTTAGTTGACAACTGGGAACTTACTGATAAGTTCTTATGTGTTTGATCGCCAGAGTTAGTCGCGGGGAGTTGGTGATCGCCGGAGTTGATCGTGTTCTTAGTAGTTTAATTAACAACTGAGAATCTACTGATAAGTTATCAGTTGTTTGGTCGCCGGAGATAGTGGTCGCCGAGGTTGAGCGTTTTCTTAGTATTTTAGTTGACAATTGAGAACATAATGATAAGTTCTCAATTGTTTGGTTATGGGAGTTGGTAATCGCCGGAGTTTGATCGTATTCTTACTAGTTTAGTTGACAACTGAGAACTTACTGATAAGTTCTCAACTGTTTGGTCGCCGGAGTTGGTGGTCGCCGGAGTTGTTCATGTTCTTAATAGTTTAGTTGACAACTGGGCTGTTTATGTTCTTAGTAGTTTAGTTGACAACTGAGAACTTACTGATAAGTTCTCAACTGTTTTGGTCGCCGTAGTTGGTGGTCGCCGGAGTTGTTCATGTTCTTAATAGTTTAGTTGACAGCTGAGAACTTATTGATAAGTTCTCAACTGTTTGTGTTGGGTTTCCTAGTAACATGCGCATCGGAATTAAGCATTTAAAATTTTATGAAACCCAAATCCCATAGATCCATTCATATGATTAAGTCAAATACATGCATAATGAATACTAGAATACTAACCCTTGATGCCTTTGATTAACAACCTTAGATCTTGGTGGAGATTGGAAAGCTTGATCACGAACAAAAATTAGGAACACGAACTTTGAAGATGATAAGCTTCACCCTCTATCGGTATCCACACCACGAACGAATATCAAGAGCACTTGATCTTGGTTGCTAGAGCAAATTGTGAAACACACTTTCACAATTATATGAACTATATGGAATTAATATGTGATGTTCTTGTTCTTCAATCTAAGGATCTCTTAGAACAAGAAATAACTCTCTCAAAAACTCTTTGGAGACTTACACAAAATTATGGACTGATTAGGGAAACTAGAGGTTGTTTATATACTTGTTACACCTATTCCAAATAGGTAATAAGTGAATAAACCCGCAAGAAAACGGATTAGGAAATCCCAGTCGAAACAGGACTGGTCCGCCCGGGTATACAAGTTGGTCCGGCCGGACCCAGGCATGGTCTGGCCGGGTACCTTACTTGGTCCGCCCGGGGCATAAGGTAGTCCGGCCGGGTCCTTTACAAGGTCCGCCTGGACCTACCCCTTTTCCAGTTTTCTCCTCTAAAGTCCCAAAATTCCTCAAAGGTCCTTCGAACCAAATTCCAATTAAGTCCTTTTAAGATTCGTTCTATTGTGTGTGACCCTATAGGATTACACTAAGTTGGCAATGGGTTCAATCATAAACCCATAAGATATGATTAGGTTCTAGCAAACCGTCATACCTACCCAAATAGTGTAACTATATACAAGTTCGCATTCCTTTATAGAATATGTCACAATCCCTTTGTCCACGATTCCATTGAACACAAGTCACGGTCAACAAGTCAACTTGCATTGTTCAATACTTTCTCGATACCGAATATGTTGATAATCCAAATGACATTGATCCAATCAATTCACTTGAGTTTGGCCAAACATTTCATCAACATCATTATACGAGGGGCCCAAGCTTAACATCTCTCCGAAGAGGGACAAATCCAACTTAGCTTATTATTCTTCCCCACGTGAATCTGATTATGCCAATCATACCTGTAGACACCCCGCTTTGGACCTCTCACCCCGATTTCATACATAGTATTTTTATTCAACTTGTTTTTGTTAATTTCTGTTACTTCCGTTAAGTTCCTAACTGATTCCGTTAGTTTTGGACTAAACTGCATAACAGAGTTAACTTTTAGAGTCATTTCTGTCATTCTGTCGTTTTAACCCGTGGACGCTTCCGGCACCGTCAATGAGTCGCGCGCGCGTTTGGTCCAATAGGCCGGACTCACGCGCTTCCCGCTTTGGCAGTAACGGATAGTACCATTTTTCCCTCCCTTTTCTTATTTAGAAAATCTCTTATTGATCACAAACACCTCCTTTTTACATCCACATTCATTCCCCCTTATTTCATAACTCCCAAATCCTTTATTCTAGCAATAATTCATAAAAACAAAATATTTCATTTTATTATTATTTGATTTTCTTTTATTTCTTTCATTAATTCTTTTATTTATCTTTTTCTTGATTGGTCAATTCCATTTAACATGGATTGACCAATTTCCCTCTAACCTTTCCCTCCTAATTTTACCTATAAAAACCATCATCTCCTACCTTGGAAAACGACCTCATTTTTAGACTTGAATTTTCTCTATACACACACTATACACAATTCTCTACACAAATTCTCCCAACAAGAGTTCTTCGTAACAAGACTCTACATAAAATTGTTCTACAACAATTTCTCCACAACAAAACACCATTTTCAAGTCCACGTTTGAAGTCCTCTCCTTAAGGTACAACTTCATTTTTCTTCTATTTTCTTCTTCTTAAATGTATGCAATCTCCATAAAAAGGGATACAACCAAAAGGTCACTTCACTATTGTCAAGGTTACATCCCAACATTTTAATTCCACTTTAATTTACATTCTCATTCCTTAATGTAACTATCTAGCAATAATTCGACATGTAATCTTTAGCATAAATCAATAAATAAACAATTCTTCTTTATTCTTCCTCTATAAATTTCCCCTTTCTTTTCATTATAATTGTTAGCACATTTCTCTTATCATTAAATTGAAGGACATTTAGCATTAGAACACCAAAAGTAGTCAGACCCGCGTAAGCGGGGCGGAGTGGGTGTTTAAGTACTTCCCACTCCGTCACCTAACCCCCGAACCCCTCATCCCAAGAATCTTTGGTTTCGTAATCAATAAAAAAGGCTATTCTCTTAGGTTTTCTCCCGTTCCTCTAAAACGTGGGTGGCGACTCTTAAAATTAATTAGACATCCTAGGTAATTCACGCGCTCTAGCCAGGCCGTGGTTCCCCGGGGTATCTACAGTGGCGACTCCGCTGGGGACATAGAGGGTTAAACTTGCATTTTCTGCTTTTGGTGTTCTAATTTCTGTTTTCTGGGCATTCTGGTAAAAAGGGTGGGAAGCACGCGCCTCCGGCCTTCTTGGCCTAAAGCGCGCGCGTCCGACCCCTTCTACCAGAATCTGCCGCCTCTCATTTTGTTCTTCGAATTTCATGTTATTGTGCTAACAGTTTCTGCAGGGGAAAATTGTTTTTATTTAGGGTCAAGGCAGTCCCTTGAACCCATGAATTTGCAGGTACTACCCAGAAGCGGTCGCCTCTGCCCTCTAGTACCTAAGGCGCGCGCCTCCCATACTCATAGCATAAAGCGCGCGCGTCTGAGAAACTTTCCAGAGCATAACAGTGCATAGAACAGAGCAGTTTTGACAGTGTGTGGGCACCGGGCCTGCACAAAACCATCTTTTAATTCTCTGTTTTATTTTTATCGGTCACACGGGTGATTCGAAATTTGTAAATACGTGCTTATTTATTTTTTATTATTATTTCTTTAAAAAAAAAAATTGTCACGTGATGGACCTCACACTACGCGCACATAATTCCTATTAACTGCTCTCTAGCGAGTCGCACAAGTCCAACCCCAAACCCGTCGAGGCCCGTCCTAGGAAGTTTCAAGCTCCACTCGACCTTGACTCTTCCGAAGCGGTAAACCTCAGCCCGTGGCGTAGTTCACGACTACATGCCGGGGGTGACCTTTAAGCCTCTCTTTAGCCAAGCACAAACCACACAATTCTAGTTAGGGTCTAACACTCCGTGACTCAAGTCGGTTTCCATGTGCCGAGATTTCCCTAAAGTAATGTCTTCAAATCATACATGCCACTCGTTGTTATGGACGAAATAAAAATCCGTCCCCAAGTGGTCATAATGGACGTAAATAAAAAAATCCGTCCCCACATGTATGCTTTACTACATTAATTTAGTTTAATCCCGACACATGTAGGATTCACAAGCGTGGTGGAATCCGATGAGTATATGGGACCACGAGAAGGTCTATATACTAGTGTGACGATTCCACTATTTTTATAGAAACCCCAAAAAGGACCACGTCCTTCCGACTTTTGTAAATAAATAAAAAAAGAGTCATTTTTCTTTATGTGGTTGAGTCTTTTCTTGTTTGTGGGTTAATTATTTTACTCAAAATATGTTTGTGGGGCCAACCTAAGATCGACCGTGTTCTCTCAATAGGTCCAATGGCTTCCAACAACAACAACAACAAGGGTGAGAACATCTCCGTGTCCAACGAAAGGCTCTTCAACATAATAAGAGCCTAGGGGGAACAAATGGATAGACTTGTCGAGGATGCCCACCGCAAGGATGATTTGTGGCAAGACCGTCTTGATCTCGAGAGGAAAATTCACAAGGAAGAAGTGTCTGAACTTAAGGCTCGTTTGCAAGAGCTCACCGACAACAAGGCAAAGGTCCACGGTAAAGCATGCTCAAGTGGATCATCCCTCAAAAGTCACAAAGGTGCCACCAATGACCGTGTCTATACCCCTCTCAATGGCATGACCATCACCGAAGCCTACGAAGCTCTCAAAACCAAGGGACAAGTTTCTCCTCTCCAAGGGTACAAGCAACCACAACCATTGCGTCGCAACCATGCCCACCACAAGTGGTGTGACTATCACCTATGCAGCGGTCACCTCACCGAGGATTGCTTCTCCATCCGCAACATCATCCAAGACTTGATTGACAATGGTGAGTTTACCGTGGTTGAAGAACAACAGTTAGAGAGTGAGAACATGCAAGAACTCATCAAGGAAGAGGCTCAGATTTGAAATAGGGTCTCAACAAGAGATCATGCCGCAAGGAAGGCTACAACGACAATGGGGACTACAGCAACAATCTCCGTTTCTCTTTCTCTACCTAGTAATAGGAATAAAAAAAAAAGTCAAAGTCCTCTTTAGTGTGCATTAAAGTTTTCTCTCGTCCCATGTTCAATGTCGAGTCTTATTATCAAATAAAAGTCGTTCTTGTCCTCATACACTCCTCCAAGTTGTTCAATTTAATTCTTGGCAAAATGATGAAAAGATGTCTAAACAAGTTTTAGAACGAAGGCCATCGCTTGAACGCCTAGGGGCTAAACATCGACGACGGCATCAACAACGAAGAAATCAAAACATCAACGGCAAAATCAAGCCAAAGAAAGGTGAAGCAACAACCATGGAGAAAAATCAAGCAATGTTTCAAAGGGGGATTCAAAAAAAAAAAAAAAAAAAAAAAAAAGAGCTCGCTAGGTTGAACTCTTCAAATCAACCTATGCAAAAGTTAGAGCACAAAAAAAAATAAAAAAAATAAAAAAATAAAAAAAATCCCCCCTCAATCAAAGAAGTACAAAGAACAACATCATTCCACCAAACGAAGGACGAAGCAACATCGACAACAATCACGACGAAGCAACAATTCATCACGGCGAATGGAGAATCCACAAGAACTACGGTGACCTGAGCCTTTTCACTGGAGGGACGTAGGCAACCTTCGGGTCCGGTCTCATGCAAGAAAGAAGATATGTTTAGCCCTAGCGCGTTATGGTGATTGGCCTTCATCTCGAACTTGTCAAGACATCTTTGTACGAGTCATTTGCCAATGAATTAATCACCTCAAGATTGAACAACTTTCTTAGAATTGGAATCGCTTTCCGTTCCTTGTCGAGTCTAGGGCTTCTATTCTTTCTGCATACTCCCAATTTCTTGCAATCATATTGGGTCTTTCTTTCTCTTCTCTCTTAATGACTTACTTGCCTTCGTGAGTCATTCAAAAAATATACATACATGAAGTCAATACTAGGGACACTTCCCTAGTCGAGTCAATGTCACTCATCTTTAGTGACAAGAGGTCTTCACCGCAAAATCACATGTCTTATCTCCTTAGCCAGAGTCAATGCACACTTCCTCATTAATCGAATCAAAAAAAGAAGATGCAAAAGAGATGCCCGCTATTGAAAACCCGAAAGGGCGGTCTAGGCAAAAAACAGGGTGCGTCATTAAAAAAATGAGAGAGTGAGAGAGAGAAGGGAAAGAGAAATGGAGATCTCCGGCCTCTAAGGAAGACAACTGCACAAGCTCTACATTGGATCTCCTCTACAAATCAATTCCCCACCGAGTCAACTTTGGGATTGCAAAAGGCTCGACAAGATATGGCACCATCAAAGGTTGTCTTGGGTTATCAGCATCATTCTCCAGCAGTGTGCATTTTTGGGTTCATGAAAAGAAGGCCCGTGGTAACCAAGACCCATCTGAGAACGATCCCATCATAAAGGGGCACGAGGTTGCACAAATAATCCCTAGCTAGTCAATTGGCTTGGGCAGAAAATAGCAACAACATGTGTCTCAGTTTTCAAAGCTTCTGCAAGTATGTGCTTCTAAAGTACGCCGAAAGACTCCCGAGAAATGGAGTAGCTCTTGCCATGTCCTCTCATGTTTGTTCCCTCGCATGAGGATGAGTCACTCTTGCTTTGCTCAACAAATGGTGACACCCTAGGGGCTATGTGACTCAAGAACAAGGGCTTCTTTTGCTTCATTTGACAATCAATAAGCCCTAGGGGCTATGCTCGAGAAAGATCTGTGAGACTATCCTCAAAGTCTCTCAAAAGGGATGTCAAAAAGCCCTCTTGTCATGTGTGCCCGTACTCGTTCCCCCAATCAAGGATGGACCTTTCTCGTAATCAATGATGGCACTCTAGGGGCTACAGTCAAGTCTTAAAGGCTCCCTCGGCAAGAAGCAATTCACTTCAATGTCCCCAGTAACATTTGAAGCTCTATACCAAAAGGTCTCAAGGGGCTTCGCAATCTACAATCTTTTGGGCTACGGCATTACAGTGATACAAGCAAAGGGCAATATTGGAGCTTCGCAATAAACAAGCTTTTGGGAAGTGGTACCCGAGCAATGCAATTTGGGAGTAGTCTTATGGCTCCATGAAAGGGATCAAGCTTCAATGGTCCCTCAACACTTCCAGTCAAAAGGCCTCTTGGTTTTAAATGAAGGCTCCAATGATATGAATGAATTTGATGATTCTTGTTAGAACTCACAGCGAGATTCTGAAGAAAGTCTTAGAGAAAAGGAAAAAGATTCAATATGCTAGACTCACCCGGCTGAGTTATAGTGGGCAATGCCAATATGTTAACTCTATAAGCAGAGTTACGGCCAATCCCAATGTTTCTGCAAGTACTGCACCCCCTTCTCCAAGATCAAAAGCACAGGCTGCATCCGAAGATCCGCCGTCGGCTCAACTCAAGAAGACTCAAGCAAACATACCGTTTGAGACTTTATCACACCAAGAACTTATCATCTACAATAACATCACCATCTCCCACGAGACGTCTCCCGAAGACCGTACTACACTTCCAACATGGGCCTTCCGCCATTTGGGTATCAACCACAAAAAGGGCCATCCACCTCCAAGCAAGAGAAAGAGGAAGATCACTTTCATGAGTTCTATCCAATGGTGCATCTGCTCTCAATACAATGCCAAGATAAGTTGGAGCTTCACACCGAAAGTTCTTCACATCCCGCCATCTACAAACTTGATAAGCCCATGACATTTGGGGCTTAACAATCTCTCAAAGCTTGGTATCAATGATCTTCTCTTGGGGCTTGCCCACGTCGACAACAAAAGACATATTATTTGAATGGGCTAAGAGTTGATTCATCTTGGGGCTTCATAAGCCACTCAAAGTTCAGCATTCGAGGGGATTTATAATCAGCAACCCCTTGGCATCTAGGCATCAATAGTCCCTTTTGAAGCCCCATAATCAACAAATCTTTTGGGGCTAGACATCAATTTCGTTGGACACCGCGGCGACAACATTCAAGCGAGACAATCCGGACTTCGATTGAACATGACTTGATCTTGGGTTGGCTTTACAAACACACAATGGTTAAAATGGTTCACCCACGAACTAAAAAAAAAGAATCTTTTTTCTCACATGTGTGCATATTCTTTCCCTCCTAATCTTAAAAAAAAAAAAAAAAAAAAAAAAAAAAAAAAAAGATTTTTCTTTTTCTTTATCTCCTTCTATGTGCAAAAGTATGTGCTTTACTTTGCTTTGCTCGTAGCATTCCTCCCTAGCACTCCCCAGCATCCTTGAATTACGCTGGTCTGATTCTCTTAAAGGGATACGTAGGCAGCCTTTTGGCACGACCAACCCATCATCCGGAATACTGTCCCACCGACACTCCATCAAAGGCAAGAACAATTCATCATCACCAACATCATCATTCTCCATCCAAAGCATGGATACTCTTCATCAAAAGCATCAACATCCTTCATCAATCCATCCAACGGCAATGGTAAGTGAAGGTATGGACATCATTCATCTCTCTCAAGCAAACCTCTGCTTTCAAAAATCACACCGCACACAAAATCACTTTCTCCATTCTTACAAAAACTCTCTCTCATGCAAAACTGCTTTCAAATCACATTGCACCACGAGCACAATTTCTCTCTTCATTTCATACTTCATGCACAAACACATATACCTGCCAAGCACACACATAACAGGTACCACCACGAAGTCAACAGCATCCGCTACTCGAGGCACTTCATCCCCAGCAGAAAATGGTCCACAGTCAACCATGCCCACATCCCCACGATAAAGTCAACAGCAATTGCAGCTCTAGACATCAATTTGGTCCACGGTGATCCCGCAATTAGCAAACGGATCCCGCCATCAGCAAACGGATCCCGCTTCAGCAAACGGATCCCGCCTTCAGCAAACGGATCCCGCTTCAGCAAACGGATCCCGCTTCAGCAAACAGATCCCGCTTCAGCAAACGGATCCCGCAATCAGCAAACGGATCCCGCTTTAGCAAACGGATCCCGCAATCAGCAAACGGACCCCGCATCAGCAAACGGATCCCGCTTTAGCAAATGGATCCCGCAATTAGCAAACGGACCCCGCATCAGCAAACAGATCCCGCTTCAGCAAGACGGATCCTGCCATATCAATAAAGCCGCTCACACAGGGAGCGCATCCCCATCTTTCACAATTTCAAAATTCCCCTCTTTCTTTAAATTGCGGCCGTGGTGGGCCGCCTCAAGCCACCACGCCTTTTTAAAATTTTGTGGCTGTGGTGGGCCGCCTCAAGCCACCACACTTTTTTAAATTTTTGTGGCCGTGGTGGGCCGCCTCAAGCCACTACACCTTTTTAAATTTTTGTGGCCGTGGTGGGCCGCCTCAAGCCACCACACCTTTTTAAAATTTTGTGGCCGTGGTGGGCCACCTCAAGCCACCACACCTTTTTAAAATCTTGTGGCCGTGGTGGGCTGCCTCAAGCCACCATACCTTTTTAAAATTTTGTGGCCGTGGTGGGCCGCATCAAGCCACTACACCTTTTTAAATTTTTGTGGCCGTGGTGGGCCGCCTCAAGCCACCACACCTTTTTAATTTTTTTTTTTTTTTTTTTGTGGCAGTGGTGGGCCGCCTCAAACCACCACATCCTTTCCATCCGCGAAAGCCACTCACACAGGGAGCGCACTCCTATCCTTTGTAATTTCAAATTCCTCCTTTATCGAGTCTTTGTTTTCTGTTGTCGATGTCCTCGGCGGTTGTCTTTCTTTCGTCGACGCATTTTGCCTCGCAATCCACGTCGCCAAGGGGCTCTGTAGACACCCCGCTTTGGACCTCTCACCCCGATTGCATACATAGTATTTTTATTCAACTCGTTTTTGTTAATTTCAGTTACTTCCGTTAAGTTCCTAACTGATTCCGTTAGTTTTGGACTAAACTGCATAACAGAGTTAACTTTTAGAGTCATTTCTGTCATTCTATCGTTTTAACCCGTGGGCGCTTCCGGCACCGTCAATGGTCGCGCGCGCGTTTGGTCCAATAGGCCGGACCCGCGCGCTTCCCACTTTGGCAGTAACGGATAGCACCATTTTTCCCTCCCTTTTCTTATTTAGAAAATATCTTCTTGATCACAAACACCTCATTTTTACATCCACATTCATTCCCCCTTATTTCATAACTCCCAAATCCTTTATTCTAGCCATTCTTCATAAAAACAAAATATTTCATTTTATTATTATTTGATTTTCTTTTATTTCTTTCATTAATTCTTTTATTTATCTTTTTCTTGATTGGTCAATTCCATTTCACATGGATTGACCAATTTCCCTCCAACATTTCCCTCCTAATTTTACCTATAAAAACCATCATCTCCTACTTTGGAAAAGGACCTAATTTTTAGACTTGAATTTTCTCTATACACACACTATACACAATTCTCTACACAAATTCTCCCAACAAGAGTTCTTCGTAACAAAACTCTACATAAAATTGTTCTACAACAATTTCTCCACAACAAAAAACCATTTTCAAGTCCACGTTTGAAGTCCTCTCCTTAAGGTACAACTTCATTTTTCTTCTATTTTCTTCTTCTTAAATGTATGCAATCTCCATAAAAAGGGATACAACCAAAAGGTCACTTCACTATTGAAGTTTGGTCATGGTTACATCCCAACATTTTAATTCCACTTTAATTTACATTCTCATTCCTTAATGTAACTATCTAGCAATAATTCGACATGTAATCTTTAGCATAAATCAATAAATAAACAATTCTTCTTTATTCTTCCTCTATAAATTTCCCCTTTCTTTTCATTATAATTGTTAGCACATTTCTCTTATCAATAAATTGAAGGACATTTAGCATTAGAACACCAAAAGTAGCAAGACCCGCGTAAGCGGGGCGGAGTGGGTGTTTAAGTACTTCCCACTCCGTCACCTAACCCCCGAACCCCTCATCCCAAGAATCTTTGGTTTCGTAATCAATAAAAAAGGCTATTCTCTTAGGTTTTCTCGCGTTCCTCTAAAACGTGGATGGCGACTCTTAAAATCAATTAGACATCCTAGGTAATTCACGCGCTCTAGCCAAGCCGTGGTTCCCCGGGGTATCTACAATACCCTTTATAACTTCCTGGTTAAAGGTAGCGTTTGAATATGTCAAACATAATGTTCATCAAGTGGAAGACTATAATAACTTCATGTCTAAGGATTCAAATGACATAACTAATATAAGATATATGTACGACATAGACCATGACATAAATCTCATACAGCGGGTCATGTCCAGTACCTTGTTCCAAACAAGTACCCATAAATCTACATCCAGTGATCATTTAGCCTTTATACTAGTACTTAACAAGTACTAGGGGCAGAGATTATTATAACTAAACATGAACAACAATAATAATCAAAACATCTTTTTATTAATATGAATAAGATGATTACAAACATTTAAATAAACGTGCTTAGGACACCAACACTAACAATGTCCCACTTGCCCTAGGCCCAATCTCCCATGTATCTAATACTCATGGACCTAACATGGCCATCATGTTTAGCTTGTGGAAGTCCCTTTGTTAGCGGGTCTGCAACGTTATCATCAGTTGGTACTCTGCATATATTTACGTCTCCCCTATCAATGATTTCTCGAATGATATGAAAACGCCTAAGTATGTGTTCGGATTTCTGATGTGCCTTTGGTTCCTTTGCTTGAGCAATAGCACCATTATTATCACAATATAGGTCTATTGGATTAGCAATGCTAGGAACCACTTCAAGTTCACCAATAAACTTCTTAATCCAAACAACTTCCTTTGCAGCATCCGATGCAGCAATATACTCAGCTTCAGTTGTAGAATCAGCGACTGTACTCTGCTTGGAACTCTTCCAGCTTACAGCTCCACCATTTAACATAAACACAAAACCAGATTGCGATCGACTATCATCTCTGTCGGTTTGGAAGCTTGCATCCATGTAACCATTTACAACAAGATCATCTTCCATTCCTCCATAGATCAAAAACAAATCTTTAGTCCTTCTTAAGTACTTAAGAATCGCTTTTACAGCCATCCAGTGATTATCACCGGGGTCGGATTGATATCTACTCGTCATGCTCAAAGCATAAGATACATCCGGCCTAGTATATATCATGGCATACATGATGGATCCAATTGCCGAAGCATATGGAATCTCACTCATTTTCTCACGCTCATCTTTTGTCTTAGGACATTGAGTCTTGCTTAGAGAAACTCCATGTAACACTGGTAACTGTCCTCTCTTAGAGTTTTCCATGCGGAATCTTCTAAGTACCTTGTCAATGTAAGTACTTTGGCTTAAACCAATTAGCTTCTTTGATCTATCTCTATACATCTTAATGCCAAGGATATATGTGGCTTCACCCATATCTTTCATTGCGAAACACATTCAAAACAAAGTCTTTACAGACTGAAGTGTAGGAATGTGTAGACACCCCGCCTTGGACCGCTCACCCCGATTGCACACTTGATTTTGTGTTTCTCCCTCTTTTAAGTGTTTTCTGTTAGTTTCTGTTACTTTGGTTAAGTTCCAGACGGACTCCGTTAAGTCCCGGGACTAAACTGAATAACAGTTCTAACTTTCTAGTCCATTCTGTCAAAAATTGCTTTTCAGAGTCGCGCGTCTCCGCCTCTTGAGGCCAGATGCGCGCGCCTTCCGCCGCCTAGGTGGGATGCGCCCGCTTCTGGGGTGTGTCAGTTACAGATTCTGCCTAAGAATCTCTCCCTTGCTCATTATACATGATTTTGCTCGGGAAAGATTTCTTGGAGACTCCGTTTGGCTCCAAAAACTCCCCTCTTTCAACTATAAAAACCCCTCCAATCCATCATTGGAAGGGCCTTTTTCCTCACTTCTTTTCTAGACTTTTCCTTGGGACTTCTTTTAGACCTTTTTCAACTAAAAAACTTTGAACCTTACGAAGTGTTCTCTCTAAATATTCAACCTCTTCTTTAAGGCTTTTCAAGAGGTTCTCTTTGAAGGATACTATAGGTAAATGTCTTAAACTTTCTTCTTCTTCTTCTTCTTCTTCTTCTTCTTCTTCTTCAATCAAATGTGCAATCACTCCAAAACCACTTGGGACATGACACCAATGGTCCTTTCATTACATTGAATTGGCCTAGGAGTCATCTCCCTACATTTTAAACTTTAAAACCCCTTTTTCATCATCATTCAAATAGGAAGAACACATTTATCTTTAATGTGAATTATGAACAAACAAGACCGACTTTGCTCGGGCGAAATGGGTGTTTAAGTACTTCCCATTTCGTAACCTAACCCCCGAACCCCTCATCCCAAAGAATCTCTGTTTTCGTAAATCAAACTTAGGCTCATAAACATTAGGTTTTCTTACGTTCCTCAAAAACGTGGGTGGCGACTCTAAAACACAATTAGACATCCTAGGACGAGCTCGCGCGCTCTAGCCCAAAGCCGCGGTCTCCGCCCCCGGGGTATCTACAGTGGCGAATCCACTGGGGAGATTGCTTGAGGGTTAAACTTGTGTTTCTGTTCATAATTCACTTTTCTGGGCATTCTGGAACTTGATATGGGAAGCGCGCGCCTCGGACCTTCATGGTCCAAAGCGCCCGCGTCCCGCGTCAAATTCCAGAATCGCCCGCCTTCCATGTGTTCTTCCTATTCTTCCTATTATTTTGTGCTAACAAACATTGCAGGGGTTTCATCACACAATCAGGATCAGTGCAATCCCCTGAGTCCATAAGTTTCTGATAATCTGACAGGTCAGCCCAGAAGCGGGCGCCTCCCATGTACAATGCGCCAGGCGCGCGCTTTCCACAACACCAGCCCGAGGCGCGCGCTTCTGGGCCAATTTCCAGGGCAAGAACAAGTTTCAGTGACTAAACAGAACAGTGGGGTGTGGGCACGGTTGCCTGTATCAGAACAGAATTGAACCCTTGGACTGTTTAACTTTGTGTTTATTTACCGGTCACATGGGTGATTCGGGAGTTGTAATTTACGTGCTTATGTGGTTTTTTTTTTATCTTTTCTTTTCAAAAAAATAAAAAATAAAAAAAAATTGTCACGTGATAGACCTCACACTACATGCACATTACTCCTATAAATTGCTCACTATCAAGTTGCACAAGTCCAACCCCAAACCCGTCGAGGCCCGTCCTAGAAAGTTTCAAGCTCCACTCGACCTTGACTCTTTCGAAGCGGTAAATCTCAGCCCGTGGCGTAGTTCATGACTACATGCTGGGGGTGACCTTTAAGCCTCTCTTTAGCCGAGCACAAACCACACAATTCTAGTTAGGGTCTAACACTCCGTGACCAAGTCAGTTTCCATGTATCGAGATTTCCCTAAACTAATGTTTTCAAATCATACATGCCAACTTGTTGAAACGGACGCAATAAAAATCCGTCCCCAAAAGTGGTTATTTTGGACGAAAATAAAAAATCCGTCCCCGCATGTATGCTTTACTACATTAATTTAGTTTAATCCCGACACATGTAGGATTCACAAACGTGATGGAATCCGATGAGTATATGGGACTGCGAGATTGTCTATATACTAGTGTGACGATTCCATTATCTTCTTAGAAACCCCAAAAGGGACCCATTCCCTCCAACTTATAAAATAAAAAAAAAAGTCTTTTTCTTATGTGGTTTGAGTCGTGTGCCCAGCTGTGTGTTCTCAACCTCTTCATGGACCGAAAGTGTGAACCGAGACTGACAAGGACTACTTCTCCAATTATAGGTCCGATTGGAACTCTCCGCATCTACAGGAATTCATCCAACCAGCTTGTTCATGAACCAATCACTCCAACAGCTTCTACATCATCAATGGCCGGCGACTCCAGCACCAACAACGCCATGACTCTCGAGTAACTCTCTGCCATGGTCCAAACTCTTCAACAACAAGTCACCACTCTCCACAACGAGGCTCAAACCAAAGAAGCCTTGTGGCAAGCTCATGTTGACAGTCAAAGGGAGGCCCACGAGGCCGAGGTTGACCAATTGAAAGCCAAGCTCCTCAAGCTCTCCAAGAACAAGGGGGTTAATGACAATGAGGAATCCGAGTAGACCGAGGGTTTGTTTGAAAGCCCATATGTCAGTGCCCGTACCAAAAAAGTGGGGGAACCAAGCACCGACAACAACGACCCCAAAATGGTCGATTCCATCAGGGCCTACATTGATCAGAAATTTGACGGCCTCAACATGGGAAAAGGCTCCAACACAAGCCTTTATCAGTCATCCATCCTCATGAGCACGATGGCCGCTCTCCCCGACAAATTCAAGATGCCCGACATTAGCAAGTTTAAGGGCAACTCATGCCCGATGGCTCACATCGAGACTTACATTTGGGCTATGGTTCCGAAGAAGGTGTCCCCAAAAGTTATGGCTCAATGCTTTCCTCTCACCCTCGAGGGGGCGGCAAAGGATTGGTATGCAACTCTCCCGCTCACTGTCCGTCTTGATTGGGATGCCGCTATGCTTGCCTTCAAAAATCAATATCAAGGCAACACCACTCACCGGCCCACAAGGAAAGAGCTCGAGAACACCACCCAAAGAGACAACGAGTCGTTCATTGACTTCACAAGGAGATGGAATGACAAGCTCTCTGAAATTGTTGAGAGACCAAACACAAAAGAGCAAATGGACATCTTTCTCAAGTGTCTCAAGATTGATCTCCGCACCCACCTAAGTGGGGCTTGCTACTCCGACTTATCCCAAATGTATGAGGCGGGGGTACGCATGGATGACTTGCTCAAGGAGATTAAGAAGGCCACTCCTACCTATCGTTACAAGGCCGCCTCTAATTCAAACAAAGAGGCTTCTGTCAATGCCGTTACTACCGACAAGGGGAATTACAAGAAGGTCCCTCCACCACAAGGCAAGCGGTTCCAAAACGACCGCATCTACACTCATCTCAATGGCATGACCATCACCGAGGCCTATGAAGCTCTAAAGGCCATGGGACAAATCACTCCTCTTCAAGGGTACAAGCAACCACAACCGCTTCATCCCAATCATGCCCACCATAAATGGTGTGACTACCATCAATGCACCGGCCACCTCACCGAGGATTGCTTCTCCATCCGCAACACCATCCAAGACCTCATAGACAAGAAGGAATTCATAATCCCTAATGAGGGCGGTGTCAATGTAATAGAGGTAGGAGAGTTTGAAGGAACCACTCATTCGATCCCAATTGTGAATAAGGGCTCCGATGATATGAATAAACTTGATAATTCTTATTATGTTGTGACTTATGATGAGATTATGAGGGAAGTCTTAGAGAATAGGAAGAAGAAGCTACACGGGACCGTGAACGTGCTCACTCGCAGTGGCCGAGTAACAACGAGCACAATCCCTCCCAATACCGCAGCGACCAACACCTCTTCTCAAAGATCGCAAGCACGCGACGTACCCGAAGATCGTTTGTTAACACAACTCAAGAAGACGCAAGCTAACATATCCATCTGGGACCTTATTGCATCATCAAAGAAACACTGAGACCTCGTCATCAAGAACTTGGATGACACATCAGTCTCTCCCAACACGACTCTTGAGGACCTCACAGCAATGATAGGTCACATTCACTTCGGCAATGTCATCACTTTTGCCGACATGGACCTCCCGCCATTTGGGTCCAAACATAATGAAGCCATCTACCTCAAAGTAAGGGCAAGGGGGAGACCCATCTCAAGAGTTCTAGTAGACGGTGGTTCTGCACTCAACTTAATGCCTAGCCGAGTCATGGGCATACTGGGGCTCAAAAGCTCCGATTTACAACCCTCCGCCCAAGTCATTAGAGGGTACGATAGCACTGCCCGTACAGTCATGGGAATGCTAGAAGTTGATATCGAATTTGGAAGCATGATCATGTCCGTCCCATTCCAAGTACTTGATGTCCCTGCTTCATTCAACTTGCTTTTGGGCCGACCATGGATCCACAGTTCCAATGCGGTCCCTTCCACTCTCCATCAATGTGTCAAGATCAGAAATGGGGACGAGATAGTCACCGTCATGGCCAAGAATGTCACCATCCACAGAAATGGGGGACAACCCGTTCACCAAGTTCAACACGGGGTAGAAGATTCCACTCTCTCCGGCGTCAACACCATCGACAAAGAAGGGGGAAACAGACAATGGACCCTCAACAATCCTAAAATCCTCCGCATGATGAGGAACATGAATCACTTTCCTGGTCTAGGCCTAGGGAAGCATCAACAAGGGATATTGCACCCCGTAGAAGTTTCTTTTGTCAAGAACAAGTTTGGTCTGGGATACGAGCCTACCAAAGATGACTTGAAATACGAGCAAGCAGTTAAGAGTCAAAAAACCTGAGCTCGCAAAGAAGGTCGAAAATATGAAATCCCTAACTTGAGGCCTTACCGCAACACACTAAACGGTTATTTTGTTCGCCAAGGGGAAGATGTTCCGTACATGATCTTTCCCGAACCATGGGTTAACAACAAGGGCGTCAGAAAGCCCGGTCTCGAGATCTTCACTGATTGTGAAATTCCGACACAAGAAAGGGAGCCTACTCCAACGTCACCCCGAGAGTGGTGGGGCAAGAAAGTGACTATAGAGTCCAAGGTAGAGATTACCATGGGGGAAGAACTATCCGATCTAGTTTCCATGCTCGAAGAATTTGCCATCATGGACGATTGTGTCAAGTCAACGCCATCGTCAGAAAGGAAACCATCAGTGAGATCCCGCCAAGCTCCAAGCCAATCAACAACTGGTATTCAACGAAGGGGCCCATAGTATTATGAATACCCCTTTCCGATGAAGCGACGCATGGGAAGTATCTTGTGATTTTTTTATTTATAAAAGGGAATATTCTTAACGACATTAAAATTATGAGAGTCGCCACGCCGTTTTAATTAAAGCCAAAACATTGAAAAAAGCATGTTTAATGGGTTCGGGGGTCAAATTACAACAAGAGAAGAATATTGGACGTTATCACTCCTATTGCCCGAATTGATCGGTCTTTCTATCATGATGAATGTGTTAGTAGTGTGTTAGTGATTTAGACCGGATCCGAAGATTGCCTACGTTCCTCTCAATGCGAGAAGCTCAGGTCAGCGTAGTTCGCAAAGAATTAGAATAGGCAGAAGAATCGGGATCATGCATAATGAAGGGGAATTACCTAGAGATTAGGGTTTAGAAATAGTTCCTAGATCATCCTCGGGTTGATGAACCCTCGATCATCATCGGCTATGAAATAACATGTAATTATGAAGATCGCAACCCTAAATATAGCATAAATAAGGGTTTAATCTATGAACACGAAGAACATGCGAAGAACATATATGAACATATGAATAAACATGCAAAGCATATGAAGAAACTATGAATAAACATGCAAGAACATGAATATAAAAGATCTACATTAAGAATAATGCAAGAACATGAAGAAAAAGTTAGAAAACTTACCTATGTTGGCAAGAAATAAACCTTGGATCTTCTTGAGTGTTTGAATGTTAATTAGAGAGCAAAATAGTGTTTAAGAACTCCAAAATTCGTACTTAGAGCTCTCAAAATCGGACCCTTAAACCAATAGCATGGATTGATTTATATAGTAAACTGAGCGGAGGATCTGATGGTCCAGATCATCCAGCGCAAGGTTGGCCGCCTGGCCATGGTTGAAGCCGGTGACAATAGTGGCCGCGTGGCCAAGATCAACGCGGAGCAAGGTTGGCCGCGTGGCCAAGTCTGCAGGCTGACTTGATTCTTAAGCTAGGGTTTCTGCATGGTTTTAAGGAAACTATTTGCTACCTAATTTGATAGATTTCGCCATAAATGAGATATTTTGGGAATCCGGGACAAGTCTTTGCAAGGTTTCTAATTCCTATAAAGTCCTTGTATTTTTAGGAAAGTCCTAATAAACTCATTTTCAGGTCGGGTACTAACAGTAGCCCCTCGGCGACGCTTCTTGCAAGGCAATGTGGGGTCGACGATAAAAGAAGGATCCGTCCGAAACATGAGTTTCAAAACAGATGAAAGGTAAGGGAACGGCTGAACCTTGGCAGGCGACCTACGTATCCGCGGGGGAATCAAGCCAAACGTAGTTCAAATCAGATGGGAAATTGGGAATGACTGTCCTCTGATGGGGAGCAACGTCTTCTGCTGGGGAAAATGTACCTGCTGGGGATGATAGATGACCGCGTCGGTCGGGTGGCTGAACCTTTTCAGGTTTCCTACGTATCCTCCGAGGAATCAAGCCGGTCGTAGTTCAGAGATCTACTGGGGATAAAACAAGATATCGGACTCCTGCTAGGGATAATAAACCTACGGGCACTATCCTGTACGAAGAACGAATCATTCATAAGCAATGAAGTTATCTGGAAAAATAAGGACTACGCTGTCTAAATAATCCCAAGATGGAATGGTAAACGCAATCAGGATCGCCAGGGTTCCTGCCGATCGCGCTAAAGTAATAGATGTCGGATCTCTCGCGAACAGAAACGCCGAGGCTTCTGCCAACCACAATTGATCTAGGATGCGTATGTCATAGAGGCGCCGAAGTCTCTACAACCATACGAATCTCAATAATAGATGCTGGATCTTTCGCAAATAGAAACGCCGAGGCTTCTGCCAATTACGATTGATCTAGGATGCGTATGTCATAGAGGCGCCGAAGTCTCTACAACCATACGAATCTCAATAATAGATGCTGGATCTTTCGCAAATAGAAATGCCGAGGTTTCTGCCAATTACGATTGATCTAGGATGCGTATGTCATAGAGGCGCCGAAGTCTCTACAACCATACGAATCTCAATAATAGATGCTGGATCTTTCGCAAATAGAAACGCCGAGGCTTCTGCCAATTACGATTGATCTAGGATGGTATGTCATAGAGGCGCCGAAGTCTCTACAACCATACGAATCCTAAGCAAATATTTGGTGAAGAATGGAAATTTTAAGGGGCTTTCCGTACCCAAAGGTAACGAATATCAGTCAAAGTAGTGTTAAAGGCATTTAAAATGAATTAAAGGGAAAAGATCAGGGACAAAAGTGGAATTTTATCTAAAGGGGCAAGGTTGGCCGCGTGGCCAAACACACGAATTTGCAATAGTGGCCGTTGAGTGGGCAGATCTCCTTCACGCGGATCGCTGATCTGACGGCTGGGGTTGCAAGGGCGAAAGTGGCCGCGTGGCCAAGGATACCGATGGGCTGACTCCTTGGTCACATCACCAGACACCTCTCCTTTTCTTCTTCTTTTCTTCTTTCTTCTTCTTCTTCTTCCTTCCTCCATTGTTAACGAGTTAGAGAGAGAAAATTGGGTTTTTAGAGAGAGAAAGTTAGGATTTTGATAATCTTGGAGACTTCATTTCACATATCTCTTGAAGCTATGGCAGATTGGATCAATGAGGCGTTATTTAGGGATTTCCCAGGTCATGGTGGGTATATGATTCCACAACAAGAGCCACAAGGAGAGGGGCACGGTCATGCTCAGGGCGTGGGAAATGTCGGGGTTGATCCAGGAGCGGGCTTTGAAGCGGCGCCCTTGATTCCACGGGGCGGTTTGAGACCACGGGCCGCGACTCGGAATTATCGCGATAATTTGCTGCGGTCAACGTTTGACCAAGATTATGATTTTTACATCGACTCTGAGCGTCATTGGTCGATGGGGCTTCCGGAGACGCGAGAGGTAAATTTCGAATTTTCACTCCTCTCCTTCTCGCACATTTGTATGTTTTGTGCACATAATATGAAATGCTAGAATAATGAAATGCTAGAATTTAAATTGCTAGAGTTGTAAACTGCTAGAATGGTAACGTACCTGTGCTGTGTTTACCTGCAAAGGATCAAGGCTCGTGGGTCCACAGTGACTGTGGGCAAACTGTGGGCGTCCCTGCCGGAGGGACCGGGCGGTTTGCGTGCTCGGATCGAGGCTATGGGCTTTGGCCCATTCTTTGACAGTGTCCGCATGGTTGGGGCTACCCTGAAGGTGGCAGCGGTGATAGAGGTGCGCCGGGAGTTCTGGTGGGATACCACCCATACCTTCCACTTCAGTTGGGGAGAGATTACCATCACGCCGACGGATTTCGCGGCCATCACAGGGTTGAGGTTTACTGGTACCCCTTTGCCTTTTGATGAGAGCTTGGCGGAGCGGCGGGACTATAGACAGGCTCTGCTGGGAGTCGACACCGACCTGGGGGGAGGTGTCAAGGGTTATGTAGTGGAGGCCGGGAAGGTAAATCGCTTGGTGGAGGTGGCTATTGAGGCCTTTAGTAGGGGGGAGTATGATTTGGATTGCTTGGTCCGGCTGTTCTTATGGTACAGCTTTTTAGAGATCTTATTTCCGAGTGGGGGTACTGTCTGCCGGTACTCACTGCTATGGCTTTTGTGGATTTGGACCAAGTTGGTGGGATTTCTTGGGGCGGAGCCGGTTTGGCTGAGATTTACCGGGCTTTGGACCATTGCTCGAGGGCTAGCTCGTCGGCCTTTGACGGGTTCCAGTTCGCCTTTGAGGTATGCTCTTGACTACCCTTCTTTTTCACATTGTTGAGATTTCTGTTCTATCCTTTGGTCTGAAATGTCTTTTTTCACTGTATGCACAGGCTTGGGTGTACGAGATTTTCGGTGTCGCCCCTTTTCAGTTGGTGATGAGTGCCAACAAGGTTGTTCCCATCATGTCATACTGGTGTAAAGGCAACAGGGCTCCTTCCCGCAGAAACCGGGATAGGAAGACGGTGGATGCTGCTGATCTGAGGAGGGTGTTTGCGATGTCTGAGCCTGTTGGGGTTAGATTTTACCCATGGAGCCCGGCCAATGAGGCTTCGGTGGGTCCCTACGTAGTGGATTTGACCGCTTCTAGGGTTCTGCTTGTGGGTCTCACCGGGGAGGTGTTAGTACCCGACCTGAAAATGAGTTTATTAGGGCTTTCCCAAAAATACAAGGACTTTATAGGAATTAGAAACCTTGCAAAGACTTGTCTTGGATTCCCAAAATATCTCATTTATGACAAAATCCATCAAAATAGGCAACTTAGGGTTACCATAAAGCAACAGTGAAACCCTAGCTTGAAAATCAAGTCAGCCTGCAGACTTGGCCAGGCGGCCAACATTGTTACGCGTTGATCTTGGCCACGCGGCCAACATTGTCGCCGTCTTCAACCATGGCCAGGCGGCCAACCTTGCGCCGGATGATCTGGACCATCAGATCTTCCCCTCAGTTTACTATATAAACCAATCCCATGCTATTGGTTTAGGGATCCAATTTTGAGAGCTCTAAGTACGAATTTTGGAGTTCTTAAACAATATTTTGCTCTCTAATTAGCCTTCAAACCACCAAGAAGATCAAGGTTTATTTCTTGCCAACATAGGTAAGTTTTCTAACCTTTTCTTCGTGTTCTTGCATTATTTTTAATGTAGATCTTTTATATTCATGTTCTTACATGTTTATTCATAGTTTTTTCATATTCTTTGCATGCTCATTCATATGTTCATAATATGTTCTTCGCATGTTCTTCGTGTTCATAGATTAAAACCTTATTTATGCTATATTTAGGGTTGCGATCTTCATAATTACATGTTATTTCATAGCCGATGATGATCGAGGGTTCATCAACCCGAGGATGATCTAGGAACTATTTCTAAACCCTAATCTCTAGGTAAATTCCCCCTCATTATGCATGATCCCGATTCTTCTGCCTATTCTAATTCTCTGCGAACTACGCTGACCTGAGCTTCTCGCATTGAGAGGAACGTAGGCAATCTTCGGATCCGGTCTAAATCACTAACACACTACTAACACATTCATCATGATAGAAAGACTGATCGATTCGGGCAATAGGAGTGATAACGTTCAATATTCTTCTCTTGTTGTAATTTGACCCCCGAACCCACTAAAAATGCTTTTTTCAATGTTTTGGCTTTAATTAAAACGGCGTGGCGACTCTCATAATTTTAATGTCGTTAAGAATATTCCCTTTGTAAATAATAATAATCACAAGATACTTCCCATGCGTCGCTTCATCGGAAAGGGGTATTCACAGGAGGCCATGTATCTTGGAGAGAGGGTGGTTCGTCAGCACAGGGCTGGTGCATTACCGTGGGCTCCTTATGACCCTCCTCGGGATATGCTCTGTCCCGCAAGGTTGGCGACTTTCTTGGCTCCCACTCTGGCAGAGCATTACAGAGGGAGTGACGACTATGCCGGCTACGTGCGGACATGGCTGATCAGCCCTCAGGTTCGGGCTCGGATGCTATCGGGAGAGGGATCGAGCTCGGCCCGGTACGTTGGTCGGAGTCGGCCTTTGGTTGACATGCCCCTTCGCTTGAGTAGCGTGAAAGTGATGAGGGGCGGCCGGGAGGTGGAGCTTAGGTTGGAGCCGACTGATGCCGATCTTGTTGAGGAGACATTCATTCCTCCGCCCGACGCTGGGGTACGGCTTTGTGCTTTGTATTAGTCATGTTTGCACACATCTATTTCTTTCTGCATTGTAATCATTTGCCTTGGCTTCCCTTTCAGGTGACTCGGGAGGCATACATCCGTTCGGCTCGGCGGGAGAACGTGTTGATGCGCTTACTGAGGGAAGCGTACCATTCATGTACTTGTCAGAGGGACGACGTTGCGTCACCCCAGCGTCGTGAGCGGTCTCCGAACGGAGCGGGTTCTTCTCACATTGGTGGTCGAGCGGTCCGGGGACGGAGTTCGGGTGCCGGTAGTTCTCGGGCTTTAGCGCGGCGTGGAGACACCACGGAGGAGGATTCTGATTAGGCGGGGCCCATCTTTTTATCTTTATTTCCTACACTGTTAGCTAGTAGAGAGCAGAGGGATATGTATGTATAGAACGGATATTCAAAATGCATGTATGTATATTATGTTCTAAAATGCAATTTTATTGTGGGAGCCTACTTGTGCAAACTAGTTATTTTACAAATGTTCCTAATTTTATACAATGCATGAGCCACGGAAGGGGGCGGGTATGTAGTTGCATGGATCCGTCACGGAGTGGGAGGAAACAAACTGGATTTCTGTATGGAGCGATGTTGGCCGCATGGCCATGGTGAGGCTCAGAGCAATGTTGGCCGCCTGGCCATGACAAGGCACGGAGCAATGTTGGCCGCATGGCCATGGCAAGGCACGGAGCAATGTTGGCCGCGTGGCCATATCTTCCAATATCACAAGTGGCCGCGTGGCCAAGTCTGTAGTCGACTTTGCTTTTCCTTTTCCTGGAAGAGTGGGAGTCCGTACCCTATTTAATGAACCCTTTGCAGCCACAAAAACGTACCAGCAACCTTTTGAGCAGTTTTTTGAGTTCCTTTTAACCAATTTGCTTGCTTTTTGCCATGGATCAAGAGGCTAGGATCAAAAGTCTTGAGAAAAAGGTCTTTATAACCTCTTTGGAGAAGTGGGTTGCCAAACTTCCTGGTTCTAGTCGTAGGAAACTTGATGAACGGTATGGGATAAAGTGTCTTTGGTCACTTTTGCACATGAACTCCAATACCAACCTCTTGCAAGCCTGTGGGAGATTTTGGAATGATACCTTCCATGTTTTCAACTTTTCATTCAACGAGATAACACCCACTTATGAGGACATCGCGGCATTGTGTGGCTACGAAGGGAAGGGTAAAGTTGCCTTGCCCTTTGACTTCGTTTGCTTGAGGGACAAGTTGATGACCTTTGGCGTGTCCACGGATGATTTTGATAGGTATGCTAGGGGCGGTTATGTAGACCTTTCTTGGATGCCACAACACTTTATACACATGGATGTGGCTTCTGACCGTTCCTTGGACCATCTTGCGCTATGTCTGTTTGCCTCTATTCTTTTCCCTTCTGAGGTTGGATTTTCTAGTGAGGGGTGTTTGGGCATGGTGAATTCGGCTTGTTTAGGTTATGACATCGTACCAGCCATTCTTGGGGAGATGCTCTGTGCGATTCCCCATCTCGCGGCTTATGGTGGGATGCCTTGTGGTAGTGATAGGCTTTTGACCATGTGGTTGCAAGAGAGGCTTCGAGTGAATAAACCGGCGGCTTCTCTGAAGGTGGCCCCATGGATGCACCGCATTAGAGGCATGGCGGAGCAGTTTGAGGGCATGACTCTCAAAGGTTGGGAAAAGTATTTGGCGGAAATGGTGACTGACGACATTCAGTGGGTGGTGCCCCATTGGCACATTCACTCTGTGAGGGAGAAACAAGTGGGACATCACATGATCAAAGTTCTGACCCTTTCTGGGACTACCTTTTACTATCCCTCTAGAGTGCTTCGTCAGTATGGTTTGGTGCAGACCATCCCGGAGGGTTGTGACGAGGAGAGAGATGATTTTCCATTTGGGGTACTTCAGTTGGATGATAGTGTCTCAGTCCTTCTTTCTCAGATGTGGGGCGAGGCCGGATTTAGTCGTAGGACCTTCCTCACACGCTCTAGCAACACCTTCCTGCCACGCGAGTATTTGGACTGGTATATGGGGAGACTTGGGCATGCGGAGCAGACTCTAAAGACCCTAAGGGGCACTATTTTGGGATCCTGTGCTCCAAGTTTTTCCTTGAGGATTAAGGAAGCTGAGGCTTATGAGAGGAGGATGAGTAAGAGCGTGGCTAACGGAGGCGGAGAAGAAGTGGGGGCGTCAAAGAAGAGGAAGGGAGAAGAGGCTCCTAATGGAAAGGCTAAAGGTGTTAGCGAGTTTGAAAGAAGATTTTGCAGGAATCCTAGCAAGAAGAAAGTTCGCCGTGGGCAAAGCAAGAAGAAAGAGACCGAGGGCACAAATGGCACTAAGGGGTAATCCCGAGCGTCTCTCCATGGTCGTTGCAGACACATTAGTTTAATTTAGTTTATTTTTGTTTTAGTTTCAATTTCAGAATAGGTTATTCATTCAAAAAGTATGTCAAGCTTAGACTCATCAAATAAGTGTTAACATGCAATGACTATGGAAATAAAAGTTTTTGCTTTCAGAAAATACAACTTCTATCTTTATTGCTTAACAAGATTTGGATGTTTATTTGTTTTTTAGACCGCACCTTTTGAAAGGCTGCCTACGTTCCCCTTTTACAAATAGGACTAAGGGGCTCAGGTCACCGTAGTTCATTTCAGTCGGACTAGAATAATTTTAGAGAAAGGGAAGATAGAAGGGGGAATGCTCTAACTTTTGCCTAGACCGCCCTTGCGGGTTTTCGATCTAGCGAGCTTTGTACGCACCCTTATTTTGCATAGACCGCCCTTTGCTGGTTTTCAGTCTATCGGGCTTCTTTTTGCATAGTAAACATTTTTTTTTTTTTTTTTTAAGAGGGGGAGTCTAGTCATAGTAGCGTCTGAGCTTGCTGAGGTTGACTGGTTCCTTGAACGGGTTGCCATCCAAATCTGCCATTCTGACCGCTCCTCCGGAGAAGATCTTCTGTACTACAAACGGACCTACCCAAGTGGGGGCCCATTTCCCGAGGGGGTTGAATTTGTTGGGCAAGCGCGCTTTGAGCACCAAGTCTCCTTCCTTTATGTCAACAGGCTTGACCTTTTTATTGAAGGCTTTTGTCGTTTTCCTTTGATAGGCCCGGATGTGTTCCATGGCCTTCAATCTGCGTTCGTCGAGCGTCGCCAACTGATCATAGCGACTACGAAGCCATTCTACCTCGTTCACTTGGTTCTCGAGCAAGATCCTCAAAGATGGCACCTCCAACTCAATAGGGAGCACTGCCTCCATGCCGTATGTCAAAGCGTAAGGGGTCTCTCCAGTAGCGGTGCGGACTGACGTTCTGTACCCCCAAAGTGCTAATGGTAACTTTTCGGGCCAATCCCGTCCTTGTGAAGCCATCTTGCGAATTATCTGCTCTATCGTCTTGTTGGCCGCCTCAACCGCACCGTTAGTCTGTGGATAGTATGGGGAAGATTTCTTTCGTTCGATCTTGAATTCTACAAGCAAGCGAGCACACTCGGCTTCGAAATGACTGCCATTATCTGATATAATGAGGTTAGGAACCCCATACCGACACATAATGTTCTCTTTGATAAACTGCGCTACCCTCTTGGAATTCAGCACCTTGTAAGACTGAGCTTCGACCCACTTTGTGAAGTAGTCGACCGCGACGAGGACGAATTCATGACAATTACTACCGGCCGGCGAGATCTTCCCAATAATGTCTATACCCCACGTGGCGAATGGCCAAGGCGTGGTGGAACTATACAATTCGTGTGGGGGGATGTGGTTGAGGTTGGAGCATACTTGGCACTTGTGACACCGTCGAACCCATTGAATACAGTCTGTCTCCATGGTAATCCAATAATAGCCCAGCCGAGTGATCTTCTGTCTAAGCATCCTTGCATTCATGTGGGGTCCGCACGACCCTTTGTGTAGTTCTTCCATTATTGCTTCAGCTTTCTTGTTGTCGACACATAAGAGCAACAGACCGTCGTAATGCCTCTTGTACAAAGTATCGTCTAACAGCACAAACTGCCCCGCCAACCTTTTGAGTGCTTGCAGACTCTTGGCCTTCACATCTCCGTCAAAGGACATCTCTCCGTACTTAAGGAATTTGTAGATTTGGGCGTACCATTGATCTCCGTTTACCTCGGCATCGATCTGGATTTCACAGCAATAGGCGGGGTTCTCTCTTCGTCCAACCCTGAATGGTTTCACGGACCTTCCTTCTGGAATTTCAACTAAGGAGGCCAATGTAGCTAGAGCATCCGCGAACCTATTTCTGTCTCGCGGCAGGAAGTGGAAGGTAACCTCTTTGAACTGTGCTATCAACTCATCCATGTAACCTTGGTACCGCTGCAGGCAAGGATCAATAGTTTTCCATTTCTTCGCCGTTTGGTTAATAATCAAAGCAGAGTCTCCATACACTTCTAACTCTTTCACGTTGCGTTCTAGGGCGGCCTCCAATCCGGCTATACATGCCTCATACTCGGCGGCGTTGTTGGTTGCTGAAAAGTTTAGCTTGATGGCTATGGGCGTGTGCTCATCTTTGGGATCAATAAGTAGGAGTCCGACTCCATTCCCATTATTTGTTTGCAGCTCCGTTAAAGAATAATTGCCACCGTTCTGCGACCTCAATTGCGAAAATGTCGTCGTCCGGGAACTCAGGGTCGGGTCCTCTTGTCTCGGTGCTTGGAGAGTCTGCGAGCTGATCGGCCATTGCCCTCCCCTTGATTGCCTTTCTCGGTACATAAGTAATGTCGAACTCTCCCAAGAATACTGACCATTTAGCGAGTCTCATAGAGAGAGAGGGTTTATCGAACAGATACTTGATAGGATCCATTTTCGAGACTAGTAAGATCGGATGGGACACCATGTAGTGCTTGAGCTTCGTCACCACCCATACTAGGCCTACGCAGGTCTTCTCGAGCGCGGAGTAATTGAGCTCGCTACCTTGTAACTTTCGGCTGACAAAGTACACTGCATTCTCAATCCGGGAATCCTTGGCTTCTTGCGCTAACATAGCTCCGACGGCGGTGTCTGTCACAGTTAAGTATAGTAGCAACGGCTTCTCCTTATGCGGCGGGCGCAGGATTGGGGTATTCACCAAATATTGTTTGATCCTTTCGAAGGCTATCTGGCAGTCATGATCCCACTCCACACTGGCTATTTTCTTCATTAACTTAAAAATTGGTTCGCAGATGGTGGTCAGCTGATTGATAAACCGACTGATGTATTGTAGGCGTCCCATGAATCCTTTTATCTCCGTCTCGGTACGGGGTGGCTTCATCTCCAGGATGGCTTGAATCTTCCTTGGGTCGGCTTCGATCCCATTCTCGGTGACCATGTAACCTAATACTTTCCCTCTACGAACTCCAAAGGTGCATTTCGCCGGGTTCAAACGCATGGCGTGCTCTCTCAACCTGTTGAAGAATTTTCTGAGATCTATCAAGTGTTGACCCCCAGACCCTTTTGAATGTATAATCATGTCATCCACGTACACCTCAATCTCCTTGTGGATCATATCGTGGAATAAAGTCGTAACTGCCCGTTGGTAGCTAGCCCCAGCGTTCCTCAGCCCAAATGGCATGACAGTATAGCAAAAAGTCCCCCATAGGGTGGTGAAAGCTGTTTTTTCTTGGTCCTCCTCGGCCATCTTGATTTGGTTATAGCCGGCAAACCCATCCACAAATGACTTGACCTCATAGTGGGCGGTTGCATCCACCAACATGTCGATATTTGGCAAGGGGAAGTCATCCTTTGGTGTAGCTTTGTTGAGATCCCGAAAATCCACACATACTCTGACTTTACCGTTGGATTTCTTGACAGTCACCAGATTTGATAACCAAGTTGGATATTCGATCACCCTGATGAAACCCACACGGAGTAGCTTCTCAATCTCTTCCTTCACTTGCAAAGACCATTCCGGCTTAATGCGGCCCAGCTTCTGTTTAACAGGCTTAGCGTCTGGTGCTGTCGGGATTCTGTGCTCTACGATCGAGTTGTCGAGCCCCGGCATGTCCTTATAAGACCATGCAAACACATCCACATATTCTTTGAGTAGCTTAATCAGTGCTTCCCTTTCGGCTCCGCTGAAGAAACTCCCAATCTGCGTTTCCTTAGGCTCGGCTTCGGTTCCCAAATTCACGCATGTTAACACCTCATCGGCAGCTTGGGCTCGAGATTCTTTTTGATTAATAACCTGTTCTGAGATCTCTTTAATGTATTCATCATTTAATGTGTCTGTGTCTGCCTCTTCTAATGAATCATTATTAACTAAGTGTATATCATTAGTTTGATTATTAGCCAATTTATCAGTTAAAAGAGTGACTATGGAGGGATACTCGGAAAGGTCGAGGGTTTCATTCATGGCAAAAGGGAAAATAGCGTTTGCAACAAGATCATAGTCTTCAGACGTAAGGTCGTCAGACTTAGAGGAAGACTCAAATTCAAAATGTAAAACACTAGACTCTGGGGACGGGGATTTTGGGTGAGTGACAGGAGATGCTGCAGGAGCGGCGACAGGAGAAGGAGTAAGCCCCAGTGTTCCCATCATAAATTCCGGAGTAGCTATAGGTCCCCCAATGATACACCAATTCTTGAGCTTGTCCCCCATGGGTGCCACCAATGTCCTTGGGTCCACCTTATCTTCAGAATCATCTTCAATGACGGCAACCATGTCTTCGTGCAGCCCCAGATTACTCATATGTTGAAGCAGATATTGGCCGTCCCACGTCTCAGTCAAACTTGGAGTTTCTGCGGCTTCTATTGCTGGCTTGTCAAGGGTTGCGGCTTCAAGTTGATCTGCCAAGTCATCTGCAACCTTGGTGGAGTACTCATGCCTGATGGTTCTAACTCTGCCCGTGGCTTTGTCATATTCCATGTAAGTCAGCTTCATGTTGGACCGATCGAATTCCACATCTCTGAAAATCTCGAACCCTTTCTGCAACTTTCCGGTGTGGTCAATCCGTGGCTCTGCGAACTCAAAACACGAAAACTCCTCGCCTTCCCTGACGAAGTAGCTATTCAGGGACAGGCGGTATGGCCGCATTTCAGGCTTTTTGTAGGGAAGCTTCATCTTTTTAAGCAAATCCATCCTTTGTTGCTCCATCTTGTCTTCAAGAGTAAGGGTGTATCCTAGACCGAACAACCCTCGATGATCAACCTCTTCAACCAATTCTGTGGGCCTTGCAAGTTCTTACCTAGCCCCAGCCCCGGTATGAAGCCCATATTACGCAGTATCTTGACAACAGGTGCCACTTTATCCGTTGTTTTGGTGAGGTCGATGGTGCAGATCTGTGCTTGAGCGACTATTTCGAAGCCGTTGAAGAGTCGGCTCTCTTCCCCATGCTGAATCTGTAAGACAGGAACGCCCTTGGTGTCCGTCACTTGGGTAGTTACGAGATCGCTGTAGATGATGGTCACTTCATTACCAGATTGAAACTTCACACACTGGTGCAGGGAAGATGGGACAGCGCCCGACTGATGTAACCATGGCCGGCCGAGGAGGAGTGAGAAGGTTGCGGGGATGTCAATGACGTGGAAACGGTCGGCAGGATCTTTGTTCCGATGGTAATGGGCAAGGTGACTTCGCCTATCACGGCGCGACATGTAGAGTCATAAGCTTTGATGGTTTGCTTGGATGGGCGTAAATCAACACCATGAACGCCAACCACATCCATCATCCTTGAAGGCAGGATATTAATAGCAGAACCATTGTCAATGAATACACGGGGAATCTTCTTGCCATTGACAGTGATGTATAAAGGCTCATTATGATCAACTCCGAACACTGGCTTGTCTAGTTCCGAGAAAGTGATGATGTTTCCATAGTAGATATTACCAATCATGTGGGTGACGTCCTCCGGGGTAATAGTGGATGGTACCATGGTGGCGGCGAGGTTTTGTTCGAGCATGAGGCGATGGGCTAGGGAGGAAGTGAGTAGGGACCATAGTGAAATATGGGCTTGGGTTTGTTTGAGTTGAGTGAGGATAGGGTCTTCTTTGTCTAGGTCGGCTTGCTCGGGTTCCTTCCCAAAGACTTTCTTTGCACCCTCGGGTCGGATTGGTACACTTGACCGGATCTTGTAAGGAGACAAACTTCTGCACGTAGCTCCTCCAAAGACAATGGCGAGTCATGACAAGGGGGCGAAACTTCGGTCTTTTCGGCCTCCTCGAAGATTTCGGCCCAAGAAAGAGGTTGAGAGGGTTTGGGACTCTCTTCCTCTAGGGATTCGACTTCACTCACTAGTTCTTCTAAAGACAACAAGTAGCAAGAAGATTCTTTATTATTAGTCATTGAAATACAACCCATCTCATCACAGTCCGCCACAACAGGCTCGGCCGGATCAGTGATCTCACTAAGTTCTACCATAAGTACATTGCTAGCTACATAATCTCTAGGGTCTTCGATGACTCCCTTGTGGATGAGCTCTTGCACAGCCTTCTTGAGTTCAAAGCATTCTTCGGTAGTATGACCGGTGCACTTGTGGTAGTGGAAAACTTTGACAAATCGCAACCAAGGCGGGGAAGGTGTCCTTCTAATGGTTCAGCATTTCTAGCGTCACCAATGCCATGAAGATATCCACCATTGTGAGCCCTATCTTGTCAAGGGCATCCATGAGCTCTAGGATACTAATCTCGCATGTTTGCACCATATTCACCCCACCCCCATTGTTAGGAAGAGGGTTATTCACCACATTAGGACCCTTCGTCTTCTCAATCTTCTTGTCATTGATCAACCCTTGTACTACACGCTTCAATTGAATACAACCATCCGTTGTGTGCCCGATGTGCTTGTGATACTTGCAGAACTTGGAGGCGTCCAAATCAGTTCTTGGGTAGGCGGGTTGGTAATTCTCTAAAGGCTTGATAAGACCTCTCTTGACTAACACGTCAAAGACTTTCCCCATGGGCATACCAAAATCATCAAAGTGCTCCCTCTCTCTTTGCGGCGGAGCCCCATTCCTTGTTACGGCTTGAACATCTAACGGGACCTCTTTCTGGACCATATTCACTTGGCCGACAGCCTCCTTTCCACCCCTAGGAGGCGCAGGCGCAGTAGGAGCCTTGTAGCGGAAGGAGTTGTTGTTGTTGGTCTTTGGACTTTCCTTTGGCGGCACAATCCCAGTGAACCCTGCTTCGTACCTTACTCCTGCGTCAACCATTTCCCGCAAATCAGGGAAGTAACCATTACCTATAGCTTCTTTCATCTCTGGTAGCAAGCATTTGTAGAAAATCTGTTTCTGTTCCTTCTCCTTTGGTGGGTATTGGACCTCACACAACCGATGGTTCCACCTCTTGTAAAAATCATAAATAGCCTCGCCGGGCTTTTGCATAGTGTTCTCAAGATCTGTTCGATTCACATGCCAATCCAAGTTAGCTTGATACTTCTCACAGAAAATGGCGCTGATCTGATCCCAAGTTTGCCTCTCGCTCGGTTCTAGCCCCAAGAACCAACGCAGAGCTATACCATCCAAAGTGCTATGAAATACGCGAGCCATTTGTTCGTTGGTGCAGTCACGAGCCCTCATGGCCAACACATAACTATCCAAATGAGTCTTAGGACACGAGTCACCATGAAACATTGCCACTTTAGGCATCTTAAATCCTTGGGGAGAGCCCCTACTTGGCTAGGGTTGATTGTCTTGGTAGTCGTCGTGCACTTTGCTTATCCACGGTCTCGATCAACTTTCGCATTTGCTCTTGCATGGCCATAACCACAGGGTGATTGGAGATGTCGGGGATAGTTTCTGACAGAATGACGGGAGGAGTAGTGGAAGCAGTAGCTGCGGCCATCCCAATACTCAGAGGCAACGAGGGTGCGGGTAGTTTGCTAGCGGAGAGGTAGCCACCAAGCATTTCAGGGGAAGGTTCATAGACAGCCTTATTCTTGCTCATGGTAGTGAAACCTTGTTGGGTGTAGAGAGAAGGAGGTGGGACATTGCGGTAGCTTGGGAATGGGAAGGCAGTAGCATTGGTGTTGGGGGGACAGTTGGTATTGACCTCTTCATCCTCGACATAAATGAAATTCTCTCCATCGGGCACCAGTTTAGTCCCCTTTTGTTGAATGTGACCCTTCAACTGTTGGTTCTGATCTTCCAACATCTTGTTGCTTTCCTCGAGATTCCTGATCTTGGCTTCGAGACCGGCGAGGAAGTTCTGGAGGCTTGGGGGAATACCATTGAGAGTAGCCTCGGTGTTGAGCTCGGCGGCACTGGCAGGAGGAGCGGAGGCTGAAGCTGAAGCGGGAGTTGACATTGCTGATGACGAGACTGAGAACGTGGACGGAGTAGAAGCTTCACGTTGTAGTCGACCACCCGAATGGATCCAAACTCGCTTTGCTGAAAGGTTGAAGGGCAATGGAGCTTTAGGAGAGGGGGAAGGCTCATGCAAAGTATATTTTAATTTACAAAATACATACATCATTTACATCCTAATTGGTTGGAAGGGGTACCCCTTTTTCGCAACTAGTTAGAAGACTACGATCAGTGGAGGCCATCATTATGTCTATAGACCCCTCGTTTTTCACATGCATTGCACACCCCCAAACGGACAATTTGGGCGAGGGTCCTATAGGGCAAGCGGCTTCCACCAACCATCAGATCCTACGACTAACCCTTCCTTAAAGGCATTTAACGTGACGTCTATGTTACATCCTACGCAAGTTAATGATGAGCGGAGATCTTGACAATAAACACTCATCTCACCATGGCACGTCCCTTGTAGGGAAATCACTTTTTTGTGCACTTTCTCTCAAAGATCTCGATTCATCATTGACTTGGGGATGACTCGACATAGACAGCACGTTAATTGACTATTAAGAAAAAGCTAGCCAAACCAACCGGTCAAAACCTAGGTGTGATACCTATACTAGTGTGGGTTGACACGGGTTAGGTAAAAGGTTCCCACCGTATACGGTGAGTGGAATAGACGAGTGACTCAAAAAGAGTGCGGCAGTAGCACACAAATTCCTGCACATCGAATACTCCGGGTAATGGGGACCTGTGCAGTGCTGACACGGACTGTGGTAGTGTGTGGCAAGAAACTAATTCTTTTTAAGGAGAAAAGAGAGAAGCTTTTGATGTTCGGATGATGCAATGCAATGCATGAGAGAGGGAGAGAGAGCCATGTACAGGGGAGCATAGCAGAGTTTTGTTTGACCCTAATACTAAAGCGAAGATAACAAGGGTACACGGTACAAGGTATATACAAAGTACAAGTATCGAAAAAGTACAAGTATTAACATTGCGGGGTGCGCGGGTGAATGTGTGAACATGGCAAGTATGTGAGATGCATGTATAAACATGGCAAGTGTGTGCATGTGTAAATGTGTGAACATGGAAAGTATGTGAGGTGCATGTATAAACATGGCAAGTGTGTGCATGTGTAAACATGGCAAGTGTGTGAGGTGCATGTGTAAACATGGCAAGTGTGAGGTGCATGTGAGAACATGGCAAAGTGTAAGGTGCATGTGAGAACATAGCAAAGTGTAAGGTGCATGTGAGAACATGGCAAAGTGTAAGGTGCATGTGAGAACATGGCAAACATCATGATGTGAACGAAAGTTAGACCCACTAAGTTTGAAAATGTTTCAAAGCAGTCCCCAGCAGAGTCGCCACTGTGAATACCACTTTCCGATGAAGCGACGCATGGGAAGTATCTTGTGATTATTTTTATTTATAAAAGGGAATATTCTTAACGACATTAAAATTATGAGAGTCGCCACGCCGTTTTAATTAAAGCCAAAACATTGAAAAAAGCATGTTTAATGGGTTCGGGGGTCAAATTACAACAAGAGAAGAATATTGGACGTTATCACTCCTATTGCCCGAATTGATCGGTCTTTCTATCATGATGAATGTGTTAGTAGTGTGTTAGTGATTTAGACCGGATCCGAAGATTGCCTACGTTCCTCTCAATGCGAGAAGCTCAGGTCAGCGTAGTTCGCAAAGAATTAGAATAGGCAGAAGAATCGAGATCATGCATAATGAAGGGAATTACCTAGAGAATAGGGTTTAGAAATAGTTCCTAGATCATCCTCGGGTTGATGAACCCTCGATCATCATCGGCTATGAAATAACATGTAATTATGAAGATCGCAACCCTAAATATAGCATAAATAAGGTTTTAATCTATGAACACGAAGAACATGCGAAGAACATATATGAACATATGAATAAACATGCAAAGCATATGAAGAAACTATGAATAAACATGCAAGAACATGAATATAAAAGATCTACATTAAGAATAATGCAAGAACATGAAGAAAAAGTTAGAAAACTTACCTATGTTGGCAAGAAATAAACCTTGGATCTTCTTGAGTGTTTGAATGTTAATTAGAGAGCAAAATAGTGTTTAAGAACTCCAAAATTCGTACTTAGAGCTCTCAAAATCGACCCTTAAACCAATAGCATGGATGATTTATGTAGTAAACTGAGGGGAGGATCTGATGGTCCAGATCATCCAGCGCAAGGTTGGCCGCCTGGCCATGGTTGAAGCCGGTGACAATAGTGGCCGCGTGGCCAAGATCAACGCGGAGCAAGGTTGGCCGCGTGGCCAAGTCTGCAGGCTGACTTGATTCTTAAGCTAGGGTTTCTACATGGTTTTAAGGAAACTATTTGCTACCTAATTTGATAGATTTCGCCATAAATGAGATATTTTGGGAATCCAGGACAAGTCTTTGCAAGGTTTCTAATTCCTATAAAGTCCTTGTATTTTTAGGAAAGTCCTAATAAACTCATTTTCAGGTCGGGTACTAACAAGTATCCGAGGATTTCTTGATCCGAAAAATGGGTTGCATACCCCGTGAAGCAACAAAGGAAGAGTGGCTCACACTTACTTTCGAGTCCGAGAGTGTTTCTAATACCCTCACCCAAGAGGATATGGAGGCAATAGCCGAGCGTGTGTTTCCTTTCTTTGCTAATGAAAAATTCGATATTTCCGAGTACCCCGAGATTGCAAATATCATAAATGATGAATTAACTAATAACGAACTTAATGAACAAGTTAATAACGATTCAAATTATGATGAAATAGACCACGAAAACATAACATACCTAAATGAACTAGCTCAACAGGTTCGTTGTCGTGGTGAAAATGGTCCAGGGGCTGATGAGGAATTGCATGTTGTTAATCTGGGTACCGACGAAGAGCCGAAAGAAACGAAGATTGGCAGCTTCTTCAAGGGGAAGACAAAGACAGATTGACTGCACTGCTCAAAGAGTTTGTGGATATATTCGCATGGTCGTACAAAGACATACCGGGTTTGGACAGAAAGGTCGCGGAGCACAGAATTTCGATCAGAGAGGACGCCAAGCCAGTAAAGCAGAAGCTCAGAAAGATCAAGCCAGAATGGTCTCTACAAGTCAATAAGAGATTGAAAAGCTCCTCAGTGTGGGTTTCATCAAAGTCATTGAGTATCCGACTTGGCTAGCCAACATTGTGACAGTCAGAAAGGCAAACGGCAAGGTTCGAGTTTGTGTGGACTTCCGAGATTTGAACAAAGCTTCCCCGAAATATGATTTTCCACTACCAAACATCGACATGCTCATCGATTCGACTGCCAACTATAAAGTCCGCTCATTTGTGGACGGTTTTGCCGATTACAATCAGATTCTCATGTCTGAAGAGGATCAACACAAGACAGCTTTCACAACACCGTGGGGCACTTTCTGCTACACAGTCATGCCGTTCGGACTAAGGAACGCTGGGGCTACCTACCAGAGGGCTATTACGGATCTATTCCATGAAATGATTCATAAAAAGATCGAGGTCTATGTAGACGACATGATCATCCATTCGAAGGGAACCAATGGTCAACATTTGATCGATCTTCGCAATTCTTTGAAAGACTTCGACAACACAACATGAGACTAAATCCCGCAAAGTGCACTTTTGGGGTCGTCAGAGGAAAGGTTCTCGGTTACATGGTCACTGAGAGGGGAATTGAAGCCGATCCCTCCAAGATCAAGGCAATCATTGACATGCCTCCTCCAAAGACGCAGAAGGAAATCAAAGGTTTCATGGGCAGACTTCAATACATCAGTCGATTTGTGCACCAACTCACTTCCATGTGTGAGCCGATCTTCAAGCTACTCAAAAGAATGTGGCTCTAGAATGGACCGATGCTTGCCAAGAAGCCTTTGACCAAGTGAAGCATTACTTGACATGCCCTCCAGTTTTGGTTCCACCGCACAAGAGAAGCCTCTCTTGCTCTATCTCACTGTCAATGATGAAGCCCTAGGGCTATGTTAGCACAAGAACAGCGAGACTCCACAAAAGAGAATGCTATCTACTTTGTCAGCCGCAGGTTTCAAGGAGCTGAAAAGAACTACTCTGTCTTAGAGAAGTCTTGTGCTGCATTGGTTTGGGTTACTCAAAAGCTCAAGCATTACATGGAGGCTTCCCAATGAAGTTGGTAGCAAAAGTGAACCGCTCCGCTACATCTTCGAGAAGCCTTTCATGTCAACAAGAATAGCCAAATGGTATTTCATGCTCGCCGGCTATGATATCACTTACGTCACACTCAAATCCATCAGGGGGAAAGTGTTCAGTGATCAGCTTGCTGAATTTCCTGTGACGAAGTGAAGGGGGAGGAAGAATACAGTTCCCCGACGAGCATTTAATTTGCGCTACAACAGAAGAAAATAAGTGGCAACTTTTTTTTGATGGCGCAGCCAATAAGCATGGATATGGCATAGGGATGTTACTTGTTGATCCAAAGGACATGTATACTCCAATCGCTATCCGCCTCGAATTTGAAGCCACCACAACACGCTGAGTACGAAGCATGCATAGCGGGCTCGAAGCAGCCTCGAGAGAAATGTCACAAGTTTAGAAGTATTTGGTGATTCCTTGCTCATCATCAATCAGACATCTGGAAAGTGGAAGATTCAAGACTCGAATCTGCAACGGTATGGTCAACATCTCGAGGAGTTGGTTGAACAGTTTCAAGAAATCACCTTCAACTACCTGCCAAGGGACAAAAACCGTTTTGCTGATGCACTAGCCACCATCGCTTCACTGGTCGAAATACCTGAGGGTAAAATGGTGAAGCCCTTCAAAATTTCCCGAAGGAACAGTCCGGCATACTGCATGAGTATCGAGATCAACGAGGTCCAAGAAAAACTCCCCGTGGTATGCGGATATCATGAATTTCCTCAAGGATGGTACTTATCCCGAGAATAGCAATAGGAAGTCCCAAATGGCATTGCAAAGACTAGCCTCCCGATATGTACTGATTGGGGACAGAGTCTACAAAAGGCACCACGAAGGGATCAATCTCTATGCGCAAATGAGACCGAAGCTCAAGAAATAATGCATGAGATCCACGAAGGTGAATGTGGCCCCTATGAACGGTTTATGTTGACCAAGAAGATACTCCGCATGGGTTATTATTGGAGTACCATGGAAAGGGACTGCATCGAGAAAGTCAAGAGGTGCGCCAAATGCCAATTCCATGCCAATCTACAGCACGCTCCACCCTCACAGCTTTACAATATGACCACGCCTTGGCCTTTCTCTTGTTGGGGCATAGACATCATCGGCCAAAGTTCACCCTACTGGCAGCAACGGACAATCTTTCGTCCTAGTAGCCGTGGACTATTTTACAAAATGGGTCGAAGCACAGGCTTACCGAGTTCTCAACGCCAAGAAAGTGGCCGAATTCGTAAAAACCCACATCATGTGCCGGTACGGCGTTCCTCATGAAATCATCTCAGACAACGGTTCTCACTTTGAGAAAGAGATGGACGCGCTCCTGGTAGAATACAAGATTACTAAGCACAATCATCTCCATACCGCCCTCAAGCAAACGGCGCGGTCGAGGCAGCTAATAATAAATCGAGACCATTGTGAAGAAAATGGCCTCCACCGGAAGGGATTGGCCCGAAAAGCTACCTCTAGCATTATGGGGCTACCGCACGTCAATACGGACAGCGACTGGAGAAACTCCTTATGCACTGGTATATGGTTCCGAAGCTGTACTCCCAATAGAGCTCGAAGTCCCATCCCTACGGGTCCTCCTCGAGAACCAAGTCAATGAAGTCGATTGGATGCAAAGTCGATATGAACAGCTAGCCCTACTCGACGAGAAAAGGCTAAGGGAATCGAACGTACGAGGGCCTATCAACAAAGAATGGCTAGGGCTTTCAACCAAAAGGTGAAGCCCCGAAACATCAGTGTGGGAGATTTTGGTCCTAAGACAACACCCTCCTAATGCCATGAACCCCCTTGGAAAATGGGGACCCCGATGGATCGGTCCGTACGTAGTCAAGAAGATACTAAGCGGCGGTGTAGTCCGACTCGTGGATTTAGACGGAGATCAGCTGCCAAAGGAAGTCAACCTCGACAAGTTGAAGAGATTTTACGTCTAATAAACGAAAGACCATCAAAAAAAAAAAAAACCTCGCTAGGTTGAAAACCCGCAAGGGCGGCCTAGACAAAAATTAGAGCACGTGCAAAAAAAGAAGCCCGCTAGATTGAAAACCCGAAAGGGCGGTCTAGGAAAAAAACAGGGTGCACAAAAAAAATGGTCTTCGTTTGTTTGAACTACGGAGACCTGAGCCTCTACACTGGAGGAACGTAGGCAACCTTCGGGTGCGGTCTAAAATATAAACAAATACCCAAATCATTTCAAATTAACGAGATGCAATTTTTATTCATTTCTTAAATTATTTTATCATTACAACGGATTTTGCTGAGCTATTAAAAGACATAAAAACATTAAAATCCTAACAAGTGGTCTATTTAAATTGCAATCTCTGGGGGTACTAGGAAAAATCTAATTTTCTCTTGGCCTTCGAAGGACCACCCGAACGACCATCAATCCTACTCTTCTTGGGAGGCCTAGGAACACTGATGCGGACCGATACCTTCTGCGCAACAGAGCGCCTCCGAGCATAAAAGTCATCCAAAGGGGTACCGAAAGGGTCAGTTAGAATGTTGTTCACATCAGCAGCAGCTTCCTTGTACCTCAAAGCACTGCTAGGCTCAAAGTCCTTCCCTAACAACTCAGCCCGAAGAGCATCTACCCAAGTAATGCCGCGGTAGACGGTACCAAGCAAGTGATCCAAGTAACTCTCGGGAAGAAAAATACTACCCCGGTGCAAAGGAGCGGAAGCCCAACGGTTACGATCATCTCCCCAAGCGACTGAAGCTCATTCGAGAAGTCCGGACCCATATAAGAAACTGGACGAAGCCTCCCGTTCCTCAGAAAGGAATTATCTGTTGACGGCCAAATTGCCTCAGAACCCGTTCTGGTTGTAAAACGAAGAATCTCTCAACCCGGGTAAACCACATACTGAAAACCAGAGGTCCACTCCACAAAAGGCGAAGACCCCAAGGACACCACTCAACGTCAGCTGTAAGACGAGAAGCAAAAAATCTCCTCCAACCCTCTTCAGTCAAATCTCTAATCAGCAACCGTCGCCTATGAACAGCAAAAGGAGAAAGGTCGCCATCTGACGCATAAAGCCTGAAATGCTCCGAAGCCATATGGTCAAAAGCAAGGGGCTTCCTCGTCGCATCTCGCCCGTACGGTGCAATTCGTCCAAACCATGCAAGGTCTCTCCTACAATGAGGAATTATGCTAAATCGTTGTCCTTTCGCCTGCAACACGATTTCAGCCAACTGCGCATCCGCAGTACCCAGAGGAGTGACAAACAAAACCTCGCTGAAAAGGCAGACAGCCATGGCATTTCTCTTAAAGGACTGAACCGCGATATCTTCCGAATGCAAACTGAAAAACATCGGAAGCTCAGTTATGTCAACAACGGTCCCGTGCATCATCTTCTTCACCTCTCCAACAGGGAGATTCAGAAGGTCAACCCAAGAATCAACAACACCGCGGTGATACTTAGGGACGGCAATCCGACCGGCCAAAGGCATACCCAAAATGGCCCCAAAATCATCGACAGTCGGCACCATTTCATTAGCCAAAAAGTTGAATGCATGGCTATCACAATCCCAGAAGGCTGCAGCAGCCTTCAACAAGTCCCAATCCGGCTTCAATGTTCGCAAAGTAAAAAGAATTCGAAATCCGAAATCTTTGATGATGAAAGCATTTGGGATGGGTCTTGAAAGAATAAACGAATGTCGATAATCCTTCTCGTAACTCTTGACAACCTCGGCACCAAGATAAAAAGGTTAGAGGCCATGGGAAAGAAGGTTATAAGCAAAATTGGGCAATAAAATGGTGTTAAAAAATGGCAGAAGAAAGGCTGTTGGATCGAATTACCGACCAGAAGCTGATATTATAGCTGTTGGGGGATCTTTTGGTCAGCAAATATCAGGCCCTGAATTTCGCCTCCCAGAGGCGCACGCGCCTCCCGACACCAGTCTACAAGGCGCGCGCGTCACGGTCCAAGAGAGGAAGCACGCCGCGTCCCCAAAAAAAAAATGCTCCAGAAATAGCCTTTGTCAGTCAGAAGAGAACCCAGGCATTCAAACGCCACAACCAACGACAAGTTCAATCCCAGCAATGAGAAGAAGCTTAACGGAAACAAACACTCAGCTGGGCACACATTAATTTGGTCCGCCCTTAAGGCATGTCTAAAAACTGAAATAAGATAAAAACTCCCACTAAAGTAGGGTGTCTTTTATTTTCTCAAAAAATCAGTTTTTACAATTCATCCCCAGCACAAAGCATCCGCAGTCAACTGTGCCCGTACCCCATCGAAAGTCAAAGTCAAACAGTCAACATCAAAGTACGACTCACGACAACAACTTGGTCCGGGGTGAGCCACAGAATCACCGCTTCCTCATCAAGCAAATCTACATCCATTCAAAGCAAACGGTCCTCTGGGTCCCGACTTCAGCAGACGGTCCTTCTAGGCCCCGCACTTCAGCAAATGGTCCTCGGGTCCCGCATTCAAGCAAACGGTCCTCGGGTCCCGCAATTCAGCAAAAACGGATCTCGCTACAGCAAATAGGTTCCGCTTCCAGCAAACAGGTCCCACTTCCAGCAAACGGATCTCGCTATCAGCAAACAGGTCCCGCTTCAGCAAACGGATCTCGCTATCAGCAAACAGGTTCCCGCTTCCAGCAAACAGATCCCGCCTTCAGCAAACGGATCCCGCTATTGGCAAAGCGCTCACACAGGGATCATACATTTTATCTCTCAAAGCCTCTCACACAGGGGAGCGACCTTTATCTCTCAATCCGCTCACACAGGGAGCGCACCTCTATCACCTGCAATTTCAAATTACTGCTTTATCGAGTCTTTTCTTTTTCTTGGTGATGTCCTAGGCGGATGTCTGTCTTTCGTCGGCGCGTTGCTTCGCAATCCACGCCGCCGAGGGGCTCTGTAGACACCAGCCTGGCCGCTCACCCCGATTGCACACTTGATCTGTGTTCTCCTCTGTTAAGTGTTTTCTGTTATTTTCTATTACTTTGGTTAAGTTCCAGACGGACTCCGTTAAGTCCCGGGACTAAACTGAATAACAGTTCTAACTTTCTAGTCCATTCTGTCAACAATTGCTTTTCAGAGTCGCGCGCTCCGCCTCTTGAGGCCAGACGCGCGCACCTTCCGCCGCCTAGGTGGGATGCGCGCGCTCTGGGGTGTGTCAGTTACAGATTCTGCCCAAGAATCTCTCCTTGCTCATTATACATGATTTTGCCCGGGAAAGATTTCTTGGAGACTCTGTTTGGCTCCAAAAACTCCCCTCTTTAAACTATAAAAACTCCTCCAATCCATCATTGGAAGGGGCCTTTTTCCTCACTTCTTTCTAGACTTTTCCTCGGGACTTCTTTTAGACGTTTTCCAACTAAAAACTTGGACTTAAGAGTGTTCTCTCAAGTATTCAAATCTTCTTCAAGGCTTTTCAAGAGGTCTCTTTGAAGGATACTATAGGTAAATGTCTTAAACTTTTGCCTCTTCTTCTTCTTCTTCTTCTTCTTCTTCAATCAAATGTGCAATCACTCAAAACCACTTGGGACATGACACCAATGTCCTTTCATTACATTGAATTGGCCTAGGAGTCATCTCCCTACATTTTAAACTTTTAAAACCCCTTTTTCATCATCATTCAAATAGGAAGAACACATTT
>JAOWBW010000810.1:221648-256090 GCA_026119855.1 Campanula takesimana | reverse complement strand
GTAGATACCCCGGGGAACCACGGCTTGGCTAGAGCGGTGAATTATACTAGGATGTCTAACTTGGTTTAGAGTCGCCACCTATGTTTTGAGGAACATAAGAAAAACCTATTGATTGTAGCCTAAGTTTGATTACGAAAACAGAGATTCGTTTTTTGAGTTCGGGGTTAGATTACGAGATGGGAAGTACCGAAACACCCATCTCGCCCAACTAAAGTTGGTCTTGCTTGATCAAAATTCTACATGAATAATAACGTTCTTCTTCTTCTTCTCTTAAGTATGAAAAAGGGGGTTTAAAATAGAGTTTGGAATGTAGGAGATAACTCTTAACCAACCTCAATGAGATGAGGTGGTCATAGAGTCATGTCCCAAAATGATTTGGGTGATTGCACATTTTGTAGAGTAAAAGAGAGAGAGGAGATGAAGTAGAAAAGAAGGAAAAGATGGACTTTTACTACAATTCGAAGACCTTCAAATGTTGCTTGATGAGATCCTTGGAGAATCTTTAGAAAGTGATTTTGTATAGTTTTGTAAGTTCAATTTTCGCGTCCTTGGTCTTAAAAATGGAGGTAAAAAGAGGTTTTTATAGGTGAAAGAGAGGTGTTTTGTGCCAAAACTCAGTCACAAGAAATCCTTCCCGGGCAAAATCCTGTAAATTGAGCAAGGGAGGGAATCCTGGCCAGAAATCGTAAACTGACGCCCAGAGGCACGTGCTTCCGCTTTGGGGGCGGGAGGCGCGCGCGCCTGGCTCCTAGTGTCGGAGGCACGTGACTCATGAGAAGGCAATTTTGACAGAATGACTAGAAAGTCAGCCCTGTCATTCAGTTTAGTCCCTGGACTTAACGAAGTCAATCAGAACTTAACGGAAGTGACAGAAACTAACGAGAAACACTTTAAATGGGGAGAAACACAAATCAAATGTGCAATCGGGGTGAGTGTCCAAGGCGGGGTGTCTACAGAGCCCTCGCCCCTCGCGACGTGGATTGCAAAGCAAAACGCATCGACGAAAGTTAAAAAACACCCGCCGAGGACATCACCAAGAAAAAGCAAAGACTCGATGAAAGCAGGAATTTGAAATTGCGAGAGATAGTGGTGCGCTCATGTGGAGCGGCTTTTGTTGATAGAGGGGGTGGCATGATCCGTTAGGTGAACCCTGCCGGCTGAATGTTTGAATGAGGCCGTTAGTGAAATGGTGTGATGAATCCGTTAGTGAATCCCTTGAATGAGTCCGTTAGTGAAACCTTGTTGCTGAATCCGTTAGTGAATCCGTTTGATGAATCCGTTAGTGAATCCCTTGGATGAGTCCGTTGGTGAACCCTTGTTGACGAATCCGTTAGTGAATCCGTTGGTTGAATCCGTTAGTGAATCCCTTGGATGAGTCCGTTGGTGAACCTTGTTGACGAATCCGTTAGTGAATCCGTTTGATGAATCCGTTAGTGAATCCCTTGGATGAGTCCGTTGGTGAACCCTGAGGACGAATCCGTTAGTGAATCCGTTTGATGAATCCGTTAGTGAATCCCTTGGATGAGTCCGTTGGTGAACCTTGTTGACGAATCCGTTAGTGAATCCGTTTGATGAAATCCGTTAGTGAATCCCTTGGATGAGTCCGTTGGTGAACCCTTGTTGACGAATCCGTTAGTGAATCCGTTTGATGAATCCGTTAGTGAATCCCTTGGATGAGTCCGTTGGTGAACCCTTGTTGACGAATCCGTTAGTGAATCCGTTTGATGAATCCGTTAGTGAATCCCTTGGATGAGTCCGTTGGTGAACCCTTGTTGACGAATCCGTTAGTGAATCCGTTTGATGAATCCGTTAGTGAAATCCTTGGATGAGTCCGTTGGTGAACCTTGTTGACGAATCCGTTAGTGAATCCGTTTGATGAATCCGTTAGTGAATCCCCTTGGATGAGTCCATTGGTGAACCCTTGTTGACGAATCCGTTAGTGAATCCGTTTTGATGAATCCGTTAGTGAAACCCTTGGATGAGTCCGTTGGTGAAACCTTGTTGACGAATCCGTTAGTAATCCGTTTGATGAATCCGTTAGTGAACCTTGGATGAGTCCGTTGGTGAACCTTGAGGACGAATCCGTTAGTGAAATTCGTTGATGAAATATTGCTTGAAGTCTCGTGCCACTTGGAGTCACACTTGACTTTTTGGATTGTGGGGTGCGGGCACAGTTGACCGCGACCAGAAAAAATGTTTCCTGCTGGGGATGAAATGTTGAGATTGACTCTTGAGGGGGGTGTGGCACCCGTGACAGAAATTAGGGAGTTCGGAATCCGTGGGGAAACCTGATACGATGCATGGATTCTTGCATGGGAGACTGCTTCTGAACCTGCCTGATGATGGAAGAGCGCGCGTCCGGGCCTCGTTATGGACGCGCGCGCCTCAGATGAGCATGTCGGGGGGCGCGCCGCCTGGCGCATAAGTTCAGCATATTTAAACAGGCGGTTCATTGTTTTCGGCCAGTTTTCAAAATTTGAAGAACCCTCCAAATTCCAAGCCCAATTTTCGTAGAGAAATCACCCCAAAACACTTTCTTGCTGCTCTAGGATCAATTCCGTCAAAGAAACGATGTCGGATCGTCAGCAATCACCTCCGTTTGAGATGCCACAGGCGAGGAGCCCGAAATTGGGGTTGAAGCTATGGAGGACCCGAGCTTGCTTACTTTCCAGCCTCATACCCATATTCTCACTTCGTGACTTCGGGTTTGGTAAGAATGCCTCACCTTTTTGTCGATTTCGGGTTTCATGAAGTTCTGTTTTCTTTACCCGAAATATTGTGCAGCAGCTTTATTGATCATTCTTTGCATGTTGTTTGTTGTTGCTGATTTGTTGTAAGAAACATGTTGGGATGTCCATTTTCATGTTCACACACTTGCTTGTACATTGTTCTGCCGTTGAAATCTCTGTGTTGAGTTCATCCGTTTTCTAGCAGTCATGCTGATGAAATTTTTGCTGTTCCTTTCCTTTCAGGAGTGGACCCGTTTGACAGAGATTCGCGGTGGGGCTCATGGGCCCATCTCTATATGGAAGAGGTTGCCCGAGAATGTTCGGGCCGAGTCACAGAGACTCATTTTGGTCTTTTTGTCACTAGCCTCCCATCTTTGAAGAATGGACCCTGATGTGGTCAGGCATTGAGGGAGAGATGGTGGGATACCACCCATACCTTCCATTTACCCATGGGCGAGGTGACTATGACGCCTACTGATTTCACAGTTTGACGGGCTTGCCGTTCATTGGGGTGCCTGTCCCTTTTGGTTTGAGAGGGGCTGTTCAGACTCCGGACGAGTTACTGGCCTTGGTTGACTGCCGGTTTGAGGTTAAGAATTCTCAAGTGACATGGGGGCGAATCCGGCTTATTTCAGCATTTGATGGCTGAGGCTCGAGGTGTTACTGCTGATCGGGTTGATGCTGTGGCCCGTTGCTTCGTTTGGTACTTGTTATCCCACACTCTGTTGCCAACGGGATCTTCGGCCTCTTTGGCTCTGCTTGACTTGTTAGTGGACTTGGACAGATCGACCAGTATAACTGGGGCGCAGCGGGCTTGGCTGCTTGTTACACAGCATGGATTTGACCAGCCGCTCGACTACCAGCTCTACGGGCTTCAGCTTGCTGTGGGAGGTATACCACTACTGTCCCTTTTATATTCTCCTTGCCTTAGTCATAACTGTCCTTTTCGTTGACTGTCATTAACTTTGTCTCTGCCTCTTGTCTACAGCTTTGGGCTTTTGCTATCCTGAATCTGAGGGATTTCAAGATTGCCAAGGAAGGCCAGCCCCAGTATCCGGACTGCGCACGGTGGGCGTATAGGAGAGGAATGTGAAGACTGGCACGAATCCCATTAGTCTTACTTCGGCCCGACGGCACTTGGACACCCTGAGGCCTGAGTCTGTTGCCTTTTCTTTGTATCCGTGGAGATCAGTTCAGCACTGGTTGAGCACACTCTTATTCCTACCCGTTCTCGGCTTTGATGAGTTCGGGTGAGTGCATGGCTCTGTACTTGGAGATAGAGTATTTTGGCAGCATGGTACCCAGGTGACAGACTTTACACCCCTCCTCGTCCTGCAGTTCCAGACGTTCCTCCTTTCTGCCCTCGTAACTGAAGGTCACTTTCAGAGGCTGATCGCACGGCAAATATGGTAGGGGTTGATGCCGTCCCTTATATTCACTTGGATCAGGATTATGGCCTCTTCAGGGAGAACAACTTGATGCAGGGCTTTATGTTTGCTGATCCGAGGAGATTACAGGCTGCTCCTTCGACCTCCGCTCGGTTTTATACTACCGGTGCCGGGTATTGTTTTGATCCTCCTTTGCCTCCTCCTTATTACACTTATTCCAACTTCGGGGTCTTTGAGGAGCAGAGGGAGATTGTTCCCGAGGATATGTCACCGGAGAGGGAGCCTCCCCCCAGGCTGCTGTGGTATGTTTTTCTGACCATCTTTGCATTTTCTCAGTTCCAGTCTTGTTTTTTGTCCTTGTATTGATTGTATTGAAATTTTTTTTTCTGTTCTTTGTTGCAACAGATGCCCGTAGCTGCTTATAGGCACTTGGGTAGGCAGAACAAAGGATGAGGCGGAGGCTCCGTCAGCTGGAGGAGAGGGTGCTGGAGCTGTGCAGGGATATTGCTGCCATGACTAGAGATGCTGCTGGTGCTGTCTCTGGTGCTGCGAGAGGAGCTGCCCGAGGTGCTCGGGGCATGGGACGAGGCTGCAGGGATGCTGCACTGGACATTGATGAGGCTGTCTCTTCGGCGAGGCAGTCGCTGAGCAGGAGTCTGAGCCATAGTAGGAGTCTGAGCCGAGAGGGTAGCCAGAGCCGGGGCGGCGCCAGTTCATCAGGGAGAGCTGCCAAGAGGACCCGTCCTGATGTTGTGATTGAGACATCTGAGTCTGAGGATGATGATGATGATGATGATGATGAGGATGATGATGACGATGAGGAGACCGAGAGCGGTAGCAGGGGTGAGCACAGTGTGGTGATGACGTGCCCGAGCTGTTGTGGCTGAGAGGATGAGGGATTGAAACACTTTTACTTTTGCCTGTAATAACATTTAACATGTATTTACAATCCTATTTATTTTACTACTCATTTTATGTTCTATTAGCGACTCGATCTTAGATGTCGACCCTTTACAAACAAATGTGTGCCCAAAGGATGCTTGTTGTCGATGCTTGAACTCCTTTTTGTTGCTGATCTGATTTTGCTGCAGGTTGGATATGTTGAAGTGCTTGGTTCTGTTCTGAACTGACAAGGGTGTTTCTGTCTGAACTGCTGTCAAAGGCGCGCGCGTGGCCTTGCTTGTGGGAGCGCGCGCGTTGTGCAGCCCTGGTCGGAGGCGCGCGCTTCTGGCCTGCTGAATTACAGCCCCTTTCTTTTCTGATCAGAATGTTCCAACAGCTATAAATTTTGAACCATTTTCGACCAGAATGGTCACACAGCATTCTTTTGCAAAACACTTTCTCCTCTTAAACCACAAAATCTTGTCATAATGGCCCCAATGACTTTCTCCTTTGAAGTTAGGTTTCCTGTCCCGAGGGTGAGAAGTCCGTTCCAGTGGTGAATGCCGTTCCAGCTGTGTCCGTAGGTCGGTCCGATGGTGGAGAAGCGTCCGAGCGTTTTTGATCGTTTCGGAAGGCCCAATGACGATGTTGTTGACCCCGTGAGACGGTGGTTCATGTGCGGGACTATAGACCCCGTCATTTTCTCAAGAGGAAGAAAGGTAAAGGAAATTCCTCCTATGTGTGGAAGCGTCCCATGGTTGTCCCCGCTAAGGCCCCGCTTGATAAGGGCAAAGGGAAAGCCGTTGATGAAGCTCCGTCCCGTCCTAGCGTTTTCTCCCGTCTTGGCGGTCCCAAGAATGTTCCGTCCCTGTCCAATAAGACTAAAGGGCATAACAAGAAGCAATGGGTTCCCAAACCTAAGAAAGATTAGATTTTTCTTTGTACCCAAGAGATTGCAATTAGACCACTTTGTTTTAGGATTTAATATTTTGATGTCTTTTGTTGCTCAATAAATCCGTTGTAATGGCTCGAATAATTCATTGAATGAATAAGAATTGCATTTTGTTATTTGAAGTGAATTCAGTTGGGAGGCTCAGGTCTTCGTAGTTCAAACAACAAAGACCATTTTTTTATTTTTTATTTTTTTTGTGTGCACCCTGTTTTTTGCCTAGACCGCCCTTTCGGGTTTTCAATCTAGCGGGCTTCTTTTTGCACGTGCTCTAATTTTTGCCTAGGCCGCCCTTGCGGGTTTTCAACCTAGCGAGCGATTTTTTTTTTTTTTTTATGGTCTTTGTTTATTAAGCGTAGAACCTCTTGAGCTTGTCGAGGTTGACCTCCTTTGGCAGCTGGTCACCATCTAAATCCACGAGCCGGACTGCACCACCGCTTAGTATCTTTTTGACCACGTACGGACCGATCCATCGGGGTCTCCATTTCCCCAGGGATTCATGGCATTAGGAGGATGTTGTCTTAAGACCAAATCTCCTACGTTGATGTTTCGAGGCTTCACTTTTTTGTTGAAAGCTCTTGCCATCCTTTGCTGATACGCCTTGTGCGTTCGAGTGCTCTTAGCATTTTCTCGTCGAGTAAAGCTAGCTGTTCGTATCGACTTTGCATCCAGTTGACCTCGTTGACTTAATTCTCGAGGAGGACCCGTAGAGATGGGACTTCAAGTTCGATAGGGAGTACGGCTTCAGAACCATAGACTAATGCATAAGGAGTTTCTCCTGTTGCAGACCGTATTGATGTGCGGTAGCCCCACAATGCTAATGGTAGCTTCTCGGGCCAATCCCTTCCTGTTGAGGCCATTTTCTTGACGATGGTCTCGATGGTCTTATTTGCTGCTTCGACCGCGCCATTTGCTTGGGGACGGTAAGGAGATGACTTGTGCTTGGTGATCTTGTATTCTACCAAAAGTGCATCCATTCCTTCTCAAAGTGAGAGCCGTTGTCGGAAATGATTTCATGAGGCACGCCGTATCGGCACATGATATTAATCTTTACAAATTCGGCCACTTTCTTGGCGTTGAGGGTTCGATAGGCTTGTGCTTCGACCCACTTTGTGAAGTAGTCGACTGCCACTAGGACGAATGACTACCCATTGCTTCTAGCAGGATGAACTTTACCGATGATGTCGATCCCCCAACAAGAGAAAGGCCAAGGTGTGACCATGTTGTAAAGTTGTGAGGGTGGAGCATGTTGCAGATTAGCGTGGAATTGACACTTGGCACACCTTTTGACTTTCTCTATACAGTCTCGTTCCATAGTGCTCCAATAGTAACCAATGCGGAGTATCTTCTTGACTAGCATAAACCCACTCATGTGGGGTCCACACTCTCCTTCGTGCACTTCACACATTATTTCTTGAGCTTCGGCCTCATTGGCGCATAAGAGATTGATCCCGTCGTGGTGCCTTTTATAGACTCGGTCCCCAATCAGTACGTACTGAGAGGCTAACCTTTGCAGAGCTGCTTGAGACTTCTTATTGATATTCTCGGGATAAGTGCCATCTTTGAGGAAATTCATGATATCCGAATACCACAGAGAGTTTGTTTGAACCTCGTTGATCTCGATACTCATGCAATATGCCGGACTGTTCCTTCGAGCAATTTTTAAGGGTTTCACCATTTTCCCTTTGGGCATTTCGACTAATGAAGCTATAGTGGCCAGTGCATCGGCGAAGCGATTCTTATCCCTTGGCAGGTAGTTGAAAGTGATCTCTTGGAATTGTTCAACCAGTTCTTCAAGGTGCTGACCATACTGTTGGAGAGTCGGGTCTTGGGTTCGCCATTTACCCGATTGCTGATTGATAAGGAGCAAAGAGTCGCCGAACACTTCTAGTTCCGTGACGTTTCTTTCGAGATCTGCTTCGAGCCCTGCTATGCATGCTTCGTACTCGGCAATGTTGTTGGTAGCTTCGAATTCTAGGCGGATGGCAATGGGAGTGTAGATGTCTTTTGGATCGACAAGCAATACCCCTATACCAAAACCGTGTTTATTGGCGGCGCCATCGACAAAAAAGTTGCCACTTATTTTCCTCGGTTACAGTACAAATTAAATGCTCGTCGGGGAACTGTACGTCTTCCCCCTTCACTTCGTCACACGGGAATTCGGCAAGCTGGTCACTGAACACTTTCCCCTGACGGATTTTAGTGTGACGTAAGTGCTATCATAGCCGGCGAGCATGAAGTACCATTTGGCTATTCTTGTTGACATGAAAGGCTTCTCGAATATGTAGCGGAGCGGGTCCACCTTTTCTACTAGCTTGATCAGAAAAGCTTCCATATAGTGTTTGAGTTTTGAGTGACCCAAACCAATGCTGCACATGACTTCTCTAAGACAGAGTAGTTCTTTTCGCCTCCTTGGAATCGGCGACTGACAAAGTAAATGGCATTCTCCTTTGTGGACTCTCGTTGCTCTTGTGCTAACATAGCCCCTAGGGCTTCATCATTGATAGTGAGATAGAGCAAAAGAGGTTTCTGCTTGTGCGGCGGAACTAGAACAGGAGGGCACGTCAAGTAATGCTTCACTTGATCGAAGGCTTCTTGGCACGCGTCGGTCCATTCTAGAGCCACATTTTTCTTGAGTAGCTTGAAGATTGGCTCGCACATGGAAGTGAGTTGGTGCACAAACTGACTGATGTATTGTAGTCTGCCCATGAAACCTTTAATCTCTTTCTGCGTCTTTGGAGGAGGCATGTCAATGATTGCCTTGATTTTGGAGGGGTCTACTTCAATTCCCCTTTCAGTGACCATATAACCAAGAACTTTGCCTCGGATAACCCCGAACGTGCACTTTGCAGGGTTGAGCCTCATCTTGTGTTGACGAAGCCTTTCGAAGAACTTGCGGAGATAGATTAAATGTTGACCATCGGTCCCTTTGGAGTGAATGATCATGTCGTCCACATAGACCTCGATTTCTTTGTGAATCATATCGTGGAACAAGTCTGTCACGGCTCTTTGGTAGGAAGCCCCAGCATTTCTTAACCCAAATGGCATGAATGTGTAGCAAAAGGTACCCCACGGTGTTGTGAAGGCTGTCTTATGTTGATCTTCCTCGGCCATGAGAATCTGATTGTACCCAGCGAACCCATCCACGAATGAGCGAACCTCGTAGGCAGCAGTGGAGTCGACTAGCATGTCGATATTAGGGAGTGGAAAATCATCCTTTGGGGAAGCTTTGTTTAAATCCCGGAAGTCTACAATAACTCGAACCTTGCCGTTTGCCTTCCTGACTGCAACATGTTGGCTAACCATGTCGGATAATCGATAACCTTGATGAAACCCACACTGAGGAGCTTCTTAATCTCTTCTTTGACCTGCAGAGACCATTCTGGCTTGATCTTTCTGAGCTTCTGCTTTACTGGCCTGGCATCTTCTCTGATCGGAATCCTGTGCTCCGCTACCTTTCTGTCCAAACCCGGCATGTCTTTGTATGACATGCGAACACATCCACGAACTCCCGTAGTAGTGCAGTCAATCTGTCTTTGTCGTCCCCCTTGAAGAAGCTTCCAATCTTAGTTTCTTTTGGCTCTTCTTCGGTACCCAGATTAACAACATGCAATTCTTCGTCAGCCTTTGGACCATTCTCACCACGACTACGGACTTGTTGAGCAAGTTCATTTAAGTATGTTGTGTTTTCGTGGTCTATTTCATCATAATTTGAATCGTTATTAACTTGTTCGTTAAGTTCATTATTAGTTAATTCATCATTTATGATGTTTGCAATCTCAGGGTACTCAGAAATATCAAATTTTTCATTAGCAAAGAAAGGAAACACACGCTCGGCTATGGCCTCCAAATCCTCTTGGGTGAGGGTATTAGAGACACTCTCGGACTCGAAAGTAAGTGTGAGCTGCTCTTCCTTTGTTTCTGTGCGGGGTATGTAACCCATTTCTTGGACTAAGAATTCCTCGGATACCACGGGCCCTTTTGTTGAATACCAATTGTTGATCGGCTTGGAGCTTGGCAGGATCTCACTGAGAGTCTCGTTTATGATGACGGTGTCATGGATGGCGTTAACTTGGCATTCATTCATCATGGCAAGCTCTTCTAACATAGAGGCTAAATCTGTCAGTTCTTCCCCCACGGTGATTTCTGTCTCGGACTCTATAGTCATCTTCCTTCCCCACCATTCACGGGGCGACATGGGAGTTGGTTCCCTTTCGGATTTCTGGATCTCACAATCGGAGAAGATTTCGAGGCCGGGCTTTTTGACACCCTTATTGTTAACCCACGGCTCGGGAAATATCATGTATGGAACGTCTTCCCCTTGGGGGACAAAATAACCATTCAACGTCTTGCGGTAAGGCCTTAGATTAGGGACTTCATAACGACGGCCTTCTTTACGAGCTCGGGCCTTTTCGTTCTTGATTGCTTGCTCTTGTTTCAAGTCTTCCTTGGAAGGCTCGTACCCCAAACCGAATGTGTTCTTGACAAATGGGACTTGCACGGGATGTAGGATTCCTTGTTGATATCTCCCTAAGCCTAAACCAGGGAAGTAGTCCATATTCCTCATCATGCGGAGGACTTTGTGATTGCTGGGGGTCCATGATCCGTTTCCCCCTTCTTTGTCAATGGCGTTGATCGAGACGCCGGAGAGAGTGGAGTCTGGTAGACCATGCTGAACTTGGTGGACGGGCTCACCTTTTCTGTGGATAGTGATGTTTTCAGCCATTACGGTCACTATTTCATCACCATTTTGGATCTTGATACATTGGTGGAGAGTTGACGGTACAGCATTAGCACTGTGAATCCATGGTCAACCCAAAAGTAAGTTGAACGAGGCCGGGATATCAAGCACTTGGAATGGAACGGACATGACCATGCTCCCAAACTCAATGTCTATTTCGATCATACCCATGACTGTACGGGCGGTGCTGTCATAACCCTGGATTACTTGAGTAGAAGGATTCAAATCGGAATCCTTAAGCCCCAGTATGCCCATGATTCTGCCAGGCATGAGATTGAGTGCGGAACCACCGTCCACTAAGACTCTTGAGACGGGCCTCCCCCTTGCTCGTACCTTGAGGTAAATAGCTTCGTTGTGGTCGGAACCAAATGGTGGAATATCCATATCGGCAAAGGTGATGACGTTACCAAAATGAATGTGACCGATCATTGCCGTGAGGTCCTCGGGAGTAGTATCGGGAGAAACTGATGTATCATCGAGATTGCGGATGACAAGATCCCGGTGTTTCTTTGAGGATGCAATGAGGTCCCAAATAGAGATGTTGGCTTGAGTTTTCTTGAGTTGGAAAAGTAGAGGATCTTCGGGAGTGTTGCGAGCTTGCGGCCTTTGAGAAGAGGAGCTCGGTGCGGAAGTGGAAGGGTTGCTTGCTATGACTCGACCAGATCGAGTTAGCATGTTGACGTTCCCATCTTGTTTCTTTTTCCTATTCTCTAGTACTTCCCTCATTACCTCATCGTAAGTCACTACATAACAAGAATTGTCAAGTTTATTCATAACATTGGGGCCCCCATTCACAATTGGGATTGAATGGGTGGTCCCCTCGAGTTCTCCTATCTCTATTACATTGACATGCTCGTCATTAGTCACTACAAATTCTTTCTTATCTATGAGATCTTGAATGACATTGCGGAGAACGAAGCAATCCTCGGTGGTGTGGCCACTATATTGGTGGTAGCCACAATATTTGTGGTGAGCATGATTGGGGTGGATCGTCTTGGGTTGGTACCCTTGCACGGGTGTGACTTGACCCTTTTCCTTGAGGACCTCGAACACTTCGGTTTGAGTTATGCCTTGGAGAGGCATGTAGACACGGTCACTTCGGGACTTCTTCCCTTGAGGTGGAGGAACCTTTTTGTAATTCCCCTTGTCAATAGTGACGGCGTTGACCGAGGCCTCTTTTGTGGAGTTGGAAGCGGCCTTGTAGCGGTAAGTAGGAGTGGCCTTCTTAATCTGCTTGAGCAAGTCATCCATGCGTACCCCCGCCTCATACATTTGGGAGAAGTCGGAGTAGAAAGCCCCACTTAGGTGGGTGCGGAGATCAATCTTGAGACACTTGAGAAATATGTCCATTTGCTCTTTTGTGTTTGGCCTCTCAACAATTTCAGAGAGTTTATCATTCCATCTCCATGTGAAGTCGATGAAGGACTCATTGTCTCGTTGAGTAGTGTTCTCTAGCTCTTTCCTTGTGGGCCGGTGAGTGGTGTTGCCTTGGTATTGGTTCTTGAAGGCAAGCATGGCGGAGTCCCAATCAAGACGGACAGTGAGCGGGAGAGTAGCATACCAATCTTTTGCCGCCCCCTCGAGAGTGAGAGGAAAGCATTGAGCCATCACCTTGGGGAGACCTTCTTCGGAACCATTGCCCAAATATAAGTCTCAATGTGAGCCATGGGACAAGAGTTGCCCTTGAATTTGCTTATGTCGGGCTTCTTGAACTTATCGGGAAGAGAGGCCATAGTACTCATGAGGATGGATGATTGATAAAGGCTTGTGTCGGAGCCTTTCCCCATGTTGAGCCCATTGAATTTTTGGTCAATGTAGGCCATGATAGAATCCACCATTTTGGGCTCATTGTTCTCGGAACTCGGCTCCCCCATTTTCTTGGTGCGGGTGTTGACATACGGACTCTTGAACAAACCCTCGGTCCATTCGGATTCATCATCATTGTTCTTGTTCTTTCCCTTGGCAAGGTTAGTGAGCTTTTCTTTCATTAGCTCCATCTCGGCCTCATGGGCCTCCCTTTGGCTGTCGAGGTGGGATTGCCAAATGTCGTCTTTTCTTTGTGCCTCCTTATTAAGGGTGGAGACTTGCTCTTGGAGGAGTTGGACCATAGTTGAGAGCTGTTCGAGAGACATGGTGTTGCTGCTGCCGGTCATGGTTGATGTTGGAGCTGTTGGAGCGATCTCTTCACGGACTAACCGATTTGCTGAATCCCGGTAGACTCTGTAAGTACCAATCGAACCTATATTGCAGAAGAGGCCCTTGTCAGTCTTGAGTAACACTTGCGGTCCATGAAGAGGCTTAGAACACACAGTTGGGCACACGACTCGAACCACATAAGAAAAGACTTTTTTTTTTTTTTATAAGTCGGAGGGAATGAATCCCTTTTGGGGTTTCTAAGAAAATAATGGAATCGTCACACTAGTATATAGACCATCTCGCGGTCCCATATACTCATCGGATTCCATTGCGCTTGTGAATCCTACATGTATCGGGATTAAACTAAATTAATGTAGTAAAGCATACATGCGGGGACGGATTTTTATTTTCGTCCAAAATAACCACTCTTGGGGACGGATTTTTATTGCGTCCATTTCAACAAATTGGCATGTATGATTTGAAGACATTAGTTTAGGGAAACCTCGGTACATGGAAACCGACTTGAGTCACGGAGTGTTAGACCCTAACTAGAATTGTGTGGTTTGTGCTCGGATTGAATATGAGGCTCAAAGGTCACCCCCGGCATGTAGTCTTGAACTACGCCACGGGCTGAGGTTTACCGCTTCGAAAGAGCCAAGGTTTGGTGGAGCTTGAAACTTTCTAGGACGGGCCTCGACGGGTTTGGGGTTGGACTTGTGCGACTCGATAGTGAGCAGTTCATAGGAATATGTGCATGTAGTGTGAGGTCTAGCAAGTGACAAAAAAAAAAAATTATATTTTTTTTTTTGAAAAGAAAGAAAAACACACAAAACACATAAGCACATAAAATTACAACTCCCGAATCACCCGTGTGACCGGTAAATAAAACACAAAATTAAAACAGTCTGAGGGTTCAATTCTGTTCTGATGCAGGCAACTGTGCCCACACCCCACTGTTCTGCTCAGTCACTGAAACCTGTCTCTGTTCTGGGAATCAACCCAGAAGCGTGCGCCTCTGAGTACTGATGTGGGACGCGCGCGCATGGCGAAATGCTTATGGGAGGCGCGCGCTTCTGGGCACACCTGTCAGAATGTCAGACTTTGGACTCAGGGGATTGCCCTGGTCCTATGTTCATATTGTAACCCCTGCAGAAGTGATTAGTGCAGAATAGTAGAAGAAGAAGATGAAGAACATGAAGAAGTGGGCGATTCTGGTTCTTGATGCGGGATGCGCGCGCCTTAGGCTTGAGAGGCCAGACGCGCGCGCCTCCCCCATCAGGAATCAGAATGCCCAGAAAAGATATAGATTTCGATCAGAATGCAAGTTTAACCCTCAATTAACCTCCCCAGCGGAGTCGCCACTGTAGATACCCCGGGGGGAACCACGGCTTGGGTAGAGCGGTGAATTATCCTAGGATGTCTAACTTGTTTTAGAGTCGCCACCTATGTTTTGAGGAACATAAGAAAAACCTATTGATTGTAGCCTAAGTTTGATTACAAAAACAGAGATTCTTTGTTTTGAGGTTCGGGGGTTAGATTACGAGATGGGAAGTACCGAAACACCCATCTCGCCCAACTAAAGTTGGTCTTGCTTGATCAAAATCTACATGAATAATAACGTTCTTCTTCTTCTTCTTTAAGTCATGAAAAGGGGGTTTAAAATAGAGTTTAGAATGTAGGAGATAACTCCTTAACCAACCTCAATGAGATGAGGTGGTCATTAGAGTCATGTCCCAAAATGATTTGGGTGATTGCACATTTGATTAGAGTAAAAGAGAGAGAGGAGATGAAGTAGAAAAGAAAGGAAAAGATGGACTTTTACCTACAATTCGAAGACCTTCAAATGTTGCTTGATGAGATCCTTGGAGAACCTTTAGAAAGTGATTTTGGTATAGTTTTTGTAAGTTCAATTTTCGGTCCTTTTGGTCCTTGAAAATGGAGGTAAATAGAGGTTTTTATAGGTGAAAGAGAGGTGTTTTTGGTGCCAAAACTCAGTCACCAAGAAATCCTTCCCGGGCAAAATCCTGTAAATTGAGCAAGGGAGGGAATCCTGGCCAGAAATCTGTAACTGACGCCCAGAGGCGTGCGCTTCCTGCTTTGGGGGCGGGAGACGCGCGCGCCTGGCTCCTAGTGTCGGAGGCGCGCGACTCAGAGAAGGCAATTTTGACAGAATGGACTAGAAAGTCAGCCCTGTCATTCAGTTTAGTCCCTGGACTTAACGAAGTCAGTCAGGAACTTAACGGAAGTGACATAAACTAACGAGAAACACTTAAAATGGGGAGAAACACAAAATCAAATGTGCAATCGGGGTGAGTGGTCCAAGGCGGGGTGTCTACAATTGCCTTAGAGGATTATACATTTTATTTCATTTTTGGGACCAAGTTGAAGCGTTGATGACAGACTATCAATAGTTGATGGATATATTTCCTTAGAAAACTAAGTATGAGGTAATGCAAGTAGTTTGAGAAATTCAAAGATCATGACTGTATTATGTTTTATCTCATGAGGAAGTAAGTGTGGTAGTGGAATCTCATTTGATTGGATAGTTGATGACGGTAAATTTGAAGTATATCATTGAGTCATTGGGTGACAATAATCGTTAGCCCCATCCCTTCTCTGATTTGTTCGGGTAGTAGTATGATTACTTGGGATGACGTCTAGATCGTCAATGCGTACGGATGAACCGGAAAAGTAAAACTTATGGATGTGATGATTTAAGGGTTGATGGTGAGCGTAATGCTAATTAGGATCAAATCAGCTATGTCTCAGAATTGGTGATCAAGTGATAGTCTTGAGAATGTGAAATTCGGGACGAAAGAGGAAGTTAACTTTAGGATGTTTGATATGAATATGCTTGAGATATGTATGTGTTCAATATGTGTGGGTTTATTTGAGTCATGGAATCGATGTCTGAAATCTTTAATAGGTACTCGATTTGGGGTTATGAGTGCTATATGAGAATCGATATTTTGTAGCCTCATTGTGATTGCGTGTTGGGAATTTTGATGAGTGAATTCGCAAGCGAATTCTTTTTAAGGAGGGTAGATTGTAACGACCCAAAAACCCTTCTCTATTATCTTAGTAATAAATATTTATTTAATTATTTATTTATTTATGGGTGCATTTTTGTGTTTCTTAATATTTTATGTCTAGCATTTTAATTGATCATTTGTGCTAGTGTGGAATTTATTGGGTCTTAGTTGATAGTGGGGAAATGGATTTAATTGTTCCTAGATGGGTCTAGAGGGGGCCTAAGTGTAACATTTGAAATAATCATCCTACACCTCCCTCCCTACTCCCCCTTCTCCCTCACTCTTCACTCTCTCCTGCACACACACACACACTCTTTTTCTCTCTCTCTCCTCCATGGGAAAAGGTAAGTTTCTCTCCTCCTTCTCTCTTCTTTTTAGTCATCTTCATCCCACTATTTCTCATTTCTCATTTTATGAAAAATGTTTAGATCGTCGATAGGATCGTGTAGAGCAAAGAAATTTCGAATTCCGTCAACTTTGATAAAATCCGAGTAAGTTACTTTTCCCCCATTTATGCTATAAAAATGTTCATCTTTAACTCCATTGATGCTCTAATTGTTATATATGGCTTCTTTGGTTGATTTAGAATTTATTTGTAATTTACCCATTTTTGTGAGAATTGGGTGTTTGAATCATCTCTTGGTTTAGGTTGTCTAATAGATGTTATATGAGTCATTTTAGACTTATAAGTTGTTCTAGTACCTTGTTATACTTGTTGGATGTGTTAGATTTTGGTTTGGTTTTAGTTTGGGTCGATTTTTGGAAGAAACCCAGAATTTTGGCCGGATTTCGTCCCTCCGGGCAAGGAGGCGCGCGCACCCCTTTTTAGGGAGGCGTGTGCACCCCTCTTTTTCCAGTTTGTCCGTTTTTTGCTCAATCTTACAGAGGCCATAACTTCTTCGTCCGGACTCCGTTTTGGACGTGTAAACTATCGTTGGAAAGCTCTTTTTGAGTACTATGAAATGGTTCTATTGGCCACATGGTTCCAGATCATAACGGTTGTATTTTCATTGAGGTTTAAGATCAAGGTGTAGCCTCGGTCTAGGTTCCGTAGTACTATTCTATTAGACTTAGTTGGGCACCGTGGAACACTTTAGTAATTGAAATTGGTTCCTTTGTGAACAATGGTGTTATGGAATTTGATCAAGTATTGTTTGGGAATGTTTGGGCCTCTTATGATGTGTTCGTGATTGTTCCAATCGAATTGATTTTGGATAAGACTTGGTCTAGGTTTTAGGCGATGTCCTATAGTACCTAGAGGGTTGTTATTGAACACTAAAGTGTAGGGTTTGGTCCGGTTGTGATCATGTACTAATAGGTGTAACATTTTGGATTCGTTTAGGGTGTTTAGAATTGGTTCGTTATGAACGGATGTATAGCGCGAAATGTCGATTGGGTACCTACGGTTTGATTAACCTTAAGGTGTAGTCATTCGGACTTCTTATTTGGAATTCTAGGTGTAAAAATATAGGGAGTTAATAGTCTTAGTACATCTTCATGAGTAAACGTTTGGTGAAATTTTGGTAATAGTCATTGTACTATTTGTGAGCGACCGTTTGGGTTGTGCTCTTTATGAGTAACTTGTGGGTATCATCTTTAGGAAGTGTTTGATATGTGCCTTATCTTGGAGTCGTCTTGTTTTAATGGTCAATGTTGTTGGGCTCTCTATGAGTAATCTCGTTTATCGTTGTTGGGCTTTTTTATGAGAAACTTCTTGTACTTATTGCTGTTGAATTCTTCTTGAGTAATCGTTTGTATCTTTATGGTGATTAATTGGTATGGTTCCCTACTTTGGAATATTTGGTTATTTATCGAGCTAGTATTTATTACTTAGCATTTATTTGAAAGTCCAGCTGGTATTTGTGTGCTTCGGGCGATGCGAAAGATTATAATGGCAATGAGTTGAGTCCATTATAATTATTGACCATTGTTTTGCCCCATTATTACCCTCCTCCAGATTGGCCTTGGATGTAAGATGAGCTAGCCCCTTTGTGAGCATTATAGCTATTGGTTTTGGGCTTTGACTGTGTGTCATCGTCCCCTTGTTGTTCTTGGTTCCGGTACCGGGGTTGTGATCTTCAGCTGTTTATGCTACTATGAAGATGGTTTGATTGGTTGATTAATTGATTGGTCGGTTCTGAGCGGGGTTCTCTTCAGTTGTTATGCTGCTATTGTTGATTGGTTGATCGGTTGAAGCTGCGCAGCGATTGTTCTATCAGTTTGGTGAAACCTTGGCTCAGTATCCTTTGTAACGTGTTTATTTCAGTCTTATGTGCTGCATGATGAGTTAGTCGTTATTTCCAACTGATATGGGACAGTTGGCGATAGGGAGCTTTCTCATTTGTTGTTATGTGATTTACTTGTTCAGTTATATCGTTGATTGCATGATATTATGCCATGTAGCTGCATTAGTAACTTGCTGAGATTTTATCTCACCCCGTTTCTTTTATCTTTGTTTTTTTCCTTAACCCCCCCAGGAGCAAGTGGTATTATTTTGAGATCCGTCGTAGCGGGAATCTTCTGAGCAGATTGATCGCCTTTGGGATAGTTGCTCTTCGGAGCCTTTATGTATTTTAAATGTGGGTTCGTATTCGTTCAGTGTTTTGTATATACGGTTGTACCTTGGGTATTTTATTAATAGTTGTTCTTGCTTCCGCGTTTGTTTCTAGTCTTCGAGTTATAATCTCGTTGAGGTGTTGTTTGTTGGTATTGGTTTCATAGTTGAATTCACGCGCCCGGTTTGGTATTTTGCATTTTGGAGATGTATATTATGTAAATTTTATGTTTATGGATTTTAGTATTTTCCGGGGCGTGACATGTAGCTCCAGTTTTGCCATTCTTGATAAGACATTGAGTTGAAGTGAAATGGCATTCTAATCCTTTGTCGCAGAATTGAGATATGGATAATAAATTGTGCTTGAGCCCTTCGACGAGAGAGACTCTTTCAATGCACACTTTGTCTTTCTTGAGCTTTCCATATGCTATAACTTGACCTTTGTTATTATCACCAAATGTTACTGAGGGACCTCTTTCTTCATGAACATCTTCAAGTAAGGATTCATCTCCAGTCATGTGTCATGAACACCCACTATCGAGAATCCATTCATACGTTTTAGCTTTTGAAGATCCAGCCATGAAGCAAAGAACCTGAAATATAAACATTTAAAGCAGGTCCGCTTTATACTTTTTGGGTCCTAGAGTTAGCAACTTTTTATGACCCACTCTTGCTTGACCTTAGGATTCTTACGTCCTTTGGCATTGGGAGTGAATATCAAAAGGCATTCCACGGCCTTATGTCCCAAACAATCACAAATCGAACAATGATGAAAGCCACCAATCATGTGAGTTTTCACAAACTCTTTAGTTTTCTTTGGGATAGCATCCTTCTTTGGGTCAGATGAGCCAGCTTTAACAAAATCTTTCTTTTGAAATTTTGGAGCGCTTTTTCTTGGAGGGAGCATATGGCTAGGAGGCGCACGGTGGTTAGGCGTGTGGCTCTTAGGTGCATAATGTGCACTCGGAGAAGGAGCGTGCCTTGTTTCAAGAATGATTTTGCTAGAAGATGATTCATCTGTAGCTACTTCCTTCTCTTTAGCTTTCCCAAATTGTTTCGTTGGGTAGACATAATGGAATGATTGTCTGTTGACTTTTTTCTGTCCTTTACCCATTGAATTAGAATGTTTTTCCTTGGGAATTTCAAAAGTTTGCTGATTTGTAAATTCACTATCTCTTTCAGCATAGACATCGCATTTAAAGTTATCACTAGTTGATGAGAATCCCAAGCCACTTTTATCACCACTAACTTTTTAGGACTCAAATATGTTATCTATAGTGACACGAGAATTGGACCACTCTGTTAGTAAATCAGACCCAAGAGATAGAAAATAATAATTAACACAAGAAATAACAAGACAGAATTTACGTGGTTCACCAATCTCTATTGGCTACCTCCACGGGCAAAGAGAAACAGATATTATTATGGCGGAGAAACAATTACAAGAATATGATCACACTAATCTATGTTTGCATGAACTTTGATCACAAAGTTCCTAGCTATGCAAAACCCTAGATCTAGAATTATTGATCTCTCTCACTTTCTGAATAAAATAAGGTACTGAATTAATTTGGGACAGATGGAGTATATATAATATACGTGACCTCTTTACCCAAATATAATTCCATTTGGAGTCCTCAATTCCAGTTGACTAGGAGGGCTAATCATTGTTTCCTAATTGTTTACTAACTAAGGCAATGTACTACAATCCTTAACAAAGAAGAACTGTTGCCTTGTTTGACAAAAAGAAATAATCCATCCAGCACAAACTCTCTTGCCGTGAAGATCAGAGATCTTATGCGAGCTCTTCAAGTGCCCGCCCCATTGTACTCCTTCCGTCTCAGAATTATAAACTTGTTAATTTAACCCATTTAAATTTAGGCGTCCCAAATTCAAAGGCATTAAACTTAACAATCTTCACCTTGACTTTGAATCTCCCCTAATAATTCAAATGTACGAGCTTTCCGACATAGCCTCCACCTTGAGCCACATCCCTCGTACTAGATTTTTCAACCTTTGCCTCAGTTCTGTCTTTCGTCAAAGACACTAGATTTTGTGCACCATGTATCTTCAAGACACTCAGAATTTGCCTCACCAGACAAACAACTTTGTCCTCTGGACAATCAGATTTTTTGCATGCAATGTATCCTACGGACACCCAGATGTGCACCTATGGGCACTCAGAATCGCCCCAACGGGCAACTAACAGCCATTCAGACGTGGCCCATCCAGTCGACATTGGATCTTGCCAACCATGACTGTTACAACCGGTGTGTGTTGGTCTTCTAGCTGTGGCTCGCCTAGTTCACTCCGGCCTAGAGTAAAACGATGCTCCACCTGCTCGTCAACACCCTCACCAGTCTCAGAACCTTGGAGGATGAACAAGGATCCTTTTCTTTTACCCTTCAGAATCACATCTGAACCTTTGTAGACATCCAGAACTCCACCTTCACCCTTGAAACTGTACCCCTTCTTGTCCAACCGACTAAGAGATATCAGGTTCTTTGCTACTTGTGGAACGTGTCTTACCTTGTTCAATGTGAGATTTATCACCCAAAGTTCTCACCCTTACTGAGCCTATGCCAACCACCTCGCAGTCTGATCCATTAGCCATATAAATATGGTCTCCATCTTTCTGCTCGTATGTTGTAAACTGCTCCTTGCGCGAACACATGTGATAAGATGCTCCCGAATCTAGAACCCATGCAACTTCCTCGCACGCTTCTTCTTCAGTCACCAGGGCATAATCACAATCCTCATCCAGATTTTCACTGCTTGCCGCCGCAGCAGTCGACTCAGATTTTGCCTGCTGCTCTTTCTTCTTCTTGGGACAGTCGGTCTTCCAATTCCCCTTGTCCTTGCAATAACTACAGATATCTCTAGGTCTCGAACCCCGTCTAAAACCTCTGTTCCTTCTACCATGCCCTTTGCTGCCTTCCGCAGTCAAACCTGATGACTGAGATTCTGTACTAGTACCACTCGCCTTTCGGCGCAGTTCTCTAGTCTTCAGACCAGACTTTACTTGCTCCAGAGTAATTGTCTCTTTGTTCAAGCATGAATCAACATATGATTCATATGACAACGGTAGAGATATCAACAGAATTAGAGCAGGATCCTCATCATCAATTTTTACCTCTATATTACGCAATTCAAGTAATAAAGCAGAAAATCGATCTAGATGATCCTTAATAGGCGTACCATCAGACATATGGAAAGTGAATAGATTCTTCTTCATGTAGAGCTTGTTGGTTAGAGACTTCGTCAAATACATCTTCTCTAACATCAGCCACAAGCCTCCCGCTGTTTCTTGATCCGCTACTTCCGCTAAGATCTCATCATCATGACTCATGATAATCATTGAATGAGCCTTCTCATCCAATACTACCATGTCTGCAGCCTTCTTCGAATCCTCTGCTGTGGGAACGACATCTGCCTTACCTTTTGGATCCTTGTGATCCCTGATTGCAGTAGCCACTGGAGCCCACAAACTTTGTCTTCGCAACATGGCTCTCATCTTGATCTGCCATAAACTGAAAATGTTCTTCCCATCAAACTTGTCGATTTTCTGGTCCATCCCAGAATCCATCTCTTTCTATCGCAGCGGAATGCCCTGATCTTCCTTGACTAACCAGGCTCTGGTGCCACTTGTTAGTAAATCAGACCCAAGAGATAGAAAATAATAATTAACACAAGAAATAACAAGACAGAATTTACGTGGTTCACCAATCTCTATTGGCTACCTCCACGGGCAAAGGGAAACAGATATTATTATGGCGGAGAAACAATTACAAGAATATGATCACACTAATCTATGTTTGCATGAACTTTGATCACAAAGTTCCTAGCTATGCAAAACCCTAGATCTAGAATTATTGATCTCTCTCACTTTCTGAATAAAATAAGGTACTGAATTAATTTGGGACAGATGGAGTATATATAATATACGTGACCTCTTTACCCAAATATAATTCCATTTGGAGTCCTCAATTCCAGTTGACTAGGAGGGCTAATCATTGTTTCCTAATTGTTTACTAACTAAGGCAATGTACTACAATCCTTAACAAAGAAGAACTGTTGCCTTGTTTGACAAAAAGAAATAATCCATCCAGCACAAACTATCTTGCCGTGAAGATCAGAGATCTTATGCGAGCTCTTCAAGTGCCCGCCCCATTGTACTCCTTCCGTCTCAGAATTATAAACTTGTTAATTTAACCCATTTAAATTTAGGCGTCCCAAATTCAAAGGCATTAAACTTAACACACTCATTTGTAATCTTTTTAAGATCAGTAATTTGAGTAACCAATTCATCGTTTTGAACTTTAAGAAGTGAGTTTTGTTCTGTTAAAAAAGTGTTTTTAACAGTAAGGGAGTCATGCTCTTTATCTGCTCCTTAAGGAAGGTGAGTTCAGATTTAAGAAGAGATTTCTCGGTCTTAAGCTGGGAAATTTCATCACATGATAGTGCTAAAGCTTCCTTCATTTTACCAAACTTACTAATTACCTTTTCGGCTTCTTCGGATAACTTTTCTTGTTTGGCAATATCTTCATCATGAGTGATTATAGGAATTGGTTCAACTTGAGGTCTGATGTATTTGCCTTTTCTGAGCTTGCTTCTTGCACTCAGATCACATCTTGAGAATAACAATCCACTATCGGTTTGAGCCGGAGTTATAAATCCTTGTTCAATGAGCTCGTTGATGGTTGGTCCTTTCTTCTTCTTCACTTCGGAATGACTAGCAGGTTTCTTGATTGGTTTGTTAAAGATCTTCATAGCTGGAACATCTTTTGAGAAGTCATCCGAGTCATAATCAATAACGTCATTGGCATCTGTTGGTGTTAGTGGCCTAGGCACGTTTGTTAAACGTTGTATAAGTTATCATTTTATTCATGATGATAAAGAGATAATAAGATTATTATTGTTGCTCATGTTTGCTTATAATAATTTTCGTCCCTAGAGCTTCTTAAGCACTAGTATAAAGGCTAAATGATCATGGGATAATCATGTTAGATTTATAGGTACTTGTTTGGAACAAGGTACTGGACATGACCCGCGGTATGAGATTTATGTCATGGTCAATGTCACATATAAATCTCATATTAGTTATGTCATTTGAATCCTTAGACATGAAGTTATTATAGTCTTCCACTTGATGAATATTATGTTTGACATATTCAAACGCTGCCTTAACACAGTAGTTATAAAGGGTATGATTGGCATAATCGGATTCACGTAGGGAAGAATAATAATCTAATTGGATTTGTCCTTCTTCGGAGAGATGTCCAGCTTGGGCCCCTCGTAGGAATGATGTTGGTGAAATGTTTGGCCAAACTCAAATGGATTGATTGGATCAATGTCATTTGGATTATCAATATATTAGGAATCGAGAAAGTATTGAACAATACAAGTTGACTTATTGACCATGACTTGTGTTCAATGACATAATGGACAAAGGGAATATGACATGTTCTAAAAGGAATGCAAACTTGTATCTAGTTATACTATTTGGGTAGGTATGACGGTTTGCTAGAACCTAATCATATCTTATGGTTTCATGTTTGAACCCATTGCCAACTTAGTATAATCCTAGAGGGTCACACACGAGAGAACGAATCTTAAAAAGGACTAAAATGGAAAATATGGCCTTCTGAACCATGTTGTGCGATCGTACAAACTGGGCTGGGCGACAGCATAGTTTTTGGGCGACCGCACAGCTAGTTTTGGGCGGCCGCACAAGCATGTCGGGACAGATTTCCTGATTTGATTAGGAAAAGGATTTTGGACGGGTTTAAACACAAGTTTCCTATTTGGAATAGGTCTTACTTGTATATAAACACCAAAATCCGCCTTAGAGTATATTGAGAAACTTGGAAATGCAATTGGATTGGAGCTAGCCATGGATCTTATTCTTAATTCATTGCCTAAGAGTTATAATCACTTTGTGATGAACTATAACATATATGGAATGAATAAAGAATCTCTCCGAGTTGCATGATATGCTTAAAACCGCGGAGATGAAGAAAGTGGAGAAAGGTTCTCCAATGCTCATGGTTATGATGGAAAAGGGCAAATTGCCAAAAGAAAAGTAAGACAAGCGTTGTCAAAAACTAAAGGAAATAATTATGGTTAAAATAATAACTCTAATTGATGCAATTTGGTGAAATGGCAATTGGATTGACCATTTAGAATTGTGGTCAAAATTCTGGATGATCAATAAAAGGAATGGTAGTGGGACTACCACTTGGGATATTTATGTTATAAATTAATCTTTATAAATTTAATTATTGAGTATTGGATACCAGAATAATTAGTAAATTGAAAGACTACTTATAGTAAAGGTTGATCTATGAATGGTAATGATGCAAGAGTTGCAACATTATTCATAGAACACTTGTAAAGTGGCTTTACTAATGAAGTAGGAAATTTTATTTTGTTATGAGATAATGAAGGATATTTATTTCTTATTTGGAATAAGAAAGGTGCTTTATTTATTATGATTGTGTTATCATATAAATAAATCTTATATCCTAAATCTTGAAGAACAATGTAATAAAGGTTATAACATAAATAATTAAAATTCTTTATGCATCATTGTTTTAATCAAATAAATGAGAAATGCATATCTAAAATTCCATGGGACGGAGTTTTAAAGTCATATGATTTGGAATCATATGATTTATGCAAACTTATTTACTTGGACCAAGACATCTTTTACTATGATTGGTGAAAAGCTAATATCTTAGTCAACCTAATACATTTTGATGTATATGGTGCATTAAGAAGCAATGCTAAAAGAGAATTTTGATTATACTTGGTAAAACTATTCAAAGATTCTGATTGGATCATGATGATGAATAATTGAACAAAGAATTTGACAGTCATCATTAAAGTTGTGAAATGGTTTCACAAATTAACTTCACTAAGAACATCATTCTAAATGATGTGTCTGCATGGAAGTATAAAAAACTTATTAGGTATGGTTCATTAGATGACAATGTCAGAATGATCTCCCATTATTTGTTTTGGGGTTATGTATTTGAAACCGCTATGATTACACTAATTTGAGTTCCATCAAAAGAGGTTAAAAAGTGAAAGAAAAACTGGGTTTGTCTTTCATAAAGATTTAAGATGGTGAGACCTTTTGGAAAGGAGTTGTCTGGGACACACTCACATTTAAATCTGATAAATATATTTTCATAGGAATATCCTAAGGAAACTTGAGGATAAAATTTTACTCATAAGAAACAAATGGTTTATTGCTTATGATGATACTTTTCTAGATAAAAGGGTTTATCTCTAAAAGAATCAGTGGGAGTAAAATATATCTCGAATGGTTCGAGACCTAGAAAATAGTATTTAACCTATGATGGAAGTTGAACAAGTATTCACAAGGGGTTGTGAAAATCCGTTCAAGATATACAAGTACTTGCACACATGATAAAATACAATCTATTAGAAGAAATATTGGATATTTCGAAATTGAAAGCATTGAGGTAAAGTTCATTTAGAATGAAGTATTTACCACCTATCAAAGATGCAATATCAACTCCACATTTAGATTAATGGCTTGGAGTCATAAAATCTAAAATGCAGTTCATGTATAATAATCAAGTTTGGAAACTTGATCATTCTAACCTAAGGTGTAAAAACCAAAGGAGTTAATGACTTTTCTTGGAGAAAAACTTACATGGGTAGCAAGAGACTTATTAGAATTTTCATAGTCATATGTTCATATTTGGAATATGAAATTTGACAAAATGATGTCAAAAACAAGCGTTCCTTAATGGGAACTCACTTAAGGATGCATTGGATACAACCTAAAGGTTTTGATAGTCAAGAAAATTCTAAAAAGGTATGAAAGTTGTGAAAATTCATTGGATGGATTGAAGCAAGCATTTGGGAGTTGGAATCTCCGTTTTGATAAGTCATAGAGTTTGGATTAATCAAGAATGAAGATGAATCTTGTATATACAAGAAGATTAGTAGGAGAATGGTGCTATTCCCTATCTAATATGTGGATGATATACAACATTCCTACACTTTAGTCTGTAAAGATTTGGTTAAGAAGTGTTTCGCAATGAAGAATATGGTTGAAGCCGCATAAGTCATTGGCATTAAGATCTATAGAGATAGATCAAGGAAGCTAAATGGTTTAAAGCCAATGTATATACATTGACAAAGTCATAAGAAGATTCCGCAAGGAAAATTCTAAGAGAGGACATTTGTCAGTGTTACATGGAGTTTCTCTAAGCAAGACTCAATGTCCTAAAGACAAAAGATGAGCATGAGAAAATGAATGAGATGCCATTTGCTTCGGCAATTGGATCCATGATTCCATGATAAGTACTAAGCTGGATATATCTAATGCTTGGAGCATGACGAGTAGATATCAATCCGACACCGGTGAGATTCACTGGATGGCTATGAGAGCGATTCTTAAAGTACTTTAGAAGGACTAAAGATTCGTTTATGATCTATGAAGGTATTGAAGATGATCTCAGATGCATGCTTCCAGACCAACAAAGATGATAATAGATCGCAATCAGGTTTTGTGCATATGTCAAATAGTGGAACTGTAAGTTGGAATGGTTCCAAGAAGAGTACAGTCACTAATTCTACGACTAAAACTAAGTATATTACTGCATTGGATGCTGTGATGGAAACTGTTTGGATTAAGAAGTTCGTTGGAGAACTTGAGATGGTTCCTAGTATTGCTAATCCAATAGATCTTATTAGTAACAATAGTGGTGCCATTGAATCAAGCAAAGGAACCAAGAGCACATCCTAAATCCAAACACATACTTAGGCATTTTCTTATCGTTCGAGAAATAGTTGATAAGGGAGACGTAAATATATGCAATGTACCAAGTAATGATGACGTTGCGGACACGCTAACAAAGGAACTTCCACAAGCTAAACATGATGGTCATGTTAGGTCCATGGGTATTGGATACCTAGAGATTGGGCCTCGGGCAAGTGGGAGATTGTTGGTGTTGGTGCCCTAGGCACGTTTGTTAAACGTTTTATAAGTTATCATTTCATTCATGATGATAAAGAGATAATAAGATTATTATTGTTGCTCATGTTTGCCTATAATAATCTTCGTCCCTAAAGCTTGTTAAGCACTAGTATAAAGGCTAAATGATCATCGGATGATCATGTTAGATTTATAGGTACTTGTTTGGAACAAGGTACTGGACATGACCCGCTGTATGAGATTTATGTCATGGTCTATGTCATATATAAATCTCATATTAATTATGTCATTTGAATCCTTAGACATGAAGTTATTATAGTCTTCCACTTGATGAATATTATGTTTGACATATTCAAACGCTGCCTTAACACGGTAGTTATAAAGGGTATGATTGGCATAATCGGATTCACGTATGGAAGAATAATAAGCTAATTGGATTTTTCCTTCTTCGGAGAGATGTCAAGCTTGGGCCCCTCGTAGGAATGATGTTGGTGAAATGTTTGGCCAAACTCAAATGGATTTATTAGATCAATGTCATTTGGATTATCAACATATTCGGAATCGAGAAAGTATTGAACAATACAAGTTGACTTATTGACCATGACTTGTGTTCAATGACAACGTGGACAAAGGGATTATGACATGTTCTAAAAGGAATGCGAACTTGTATCTAGTTATACTATTTGGGTAGGTATGACGGTTTGCTAGAACCTAATCATATCTTATGGTTTCATGTTTGAACCCATTGCCAACTTAGTATAATCCTAGAGGGTCACACACGAGAGAAAGAATCTTAAAAAGGACTAAAATGGAAAATATGGCCTTCTGAACCATGTTGTGCGACCGCACAAACTGGGCTGGGCGACCGCATAGCTAGTTTTGGGCGCCGCACAAGCATGTCGGGACAGATTTCTTGATTTGATTAGGAAAAGGATTTTGGACGGGTTTAAACACAAGTTTCCTATTTGGAATAGGTTTTACTTGTATATAAACACCAAAATTCGGCCAGAACTTGTTCCAAGCTTTTGTGCAAGTCTCCAAAGAGTTTGAGAGAGTTTTATTTTGTTCTAAGACATCCTAGATTGAAGAACAAAATAATACACAAATAATATTCCATATAGTTCATATTAATTGTGAAAACGTGTTTCACAATTTTGGTCTAGCAACCAAGATCAAGTGTTCTTGATATTCGTTCGTGGTGTGGATACCGCTAGAGGGTGAAAATTATCATCTTCAAAGTTCGTGATTCTTGCTATGATCGTGATCAAGTTTTCAAGTCTCTATCTAATTCAAGGTTGCAGAATATCAAATGCATCAAGGGTTAGTATTCTAGTATTCATTATGTTGTATTTGATTTAATCATATGAACGGATCTATGGCTTTGGGTTTCATAAAATTTTAAATGCTTAATTCCGCTGCGCATGTTACTCCGAAACCCAACAGCATCATCATCATCATTTGCAACCAAACAAACGAGTCGGTTGTCACAATCTTCATCGCTCTCATCAGAGTCTGTTTCAATCCAAGTATTATGCTCATTTGCTGGTTCTTCTTCTTCAGCAATCATTCCCTTGTGACGAGTGAACTTGGGAGTGAATTTGGGAGTATGGCTTCTCTTCTTCTGCATGTATTCAAATTTGGGAATTGGGCAGCTCGATGCAAAATGTCCCGGTTTTCTGCAATTAAAACAAATAAGGTCTTCTTTTCTTTTAGAATCATTGCTCCTTGTGAAATTTTGAGGAGCTCTACTTGTAGATCCTTAAAATTTGCTGGTTGAGCCAGGCTTAGAGAATTTTCTAAACTTCTGGAATCTCTTCACAAATAAAGCGAAGTCTTCATCATCCATGTCCAATAACTCAGAAGTAGAAATTTTGGGATCGAAACTTTTCTCTTCTTGCACGGGCACAGGCGCAGATACATGCGCTTCCTCTCTATGCGCCACCATAGCAATGGATTTTGATTTTCCTTCAATTTCACTAATTCTCTGAAGTTTGAGCTCATAAACTTTTAGATTTGCATATAAGTTCCTTAGTGTCCAATCATCCAAGGTTCCAGCGTCTTCAAGAGCGCTAGATTTATGTAGGTATCTTGATCCAAAAGCGGCAAGGAAATTAGTGTTTAATTCCTTATTAGAGAACTTCTTTCCAAGTGAAATACATAGATTAATGATTTCACAATATCGTTCATATGTCTGTCTAAGTGTTTCACCGGGGTGTTGAGAGAAATTATTGAATCTCTTTTGCACTTCATATCTCTTGTTCTCCTTACAAATGGTATCTCCTTCTATATGATCTTCAATGGCATCCCATAGCTCATTAGCGGTAGCACAATGCATGACTTGTTGTTTCATAGCCGTGCTTAGAGTGCTTAGGAGAATATTTCTAGCTTTCCCATCATTTGCAACTCTTCTTGTTTCTTCCTCAGTCCATTCTTCCTTCAGTTTAAGAACTGTAGGTTGAGCAACGTTAGTGCGTGGATTTGGATTTGCCTTCATCGGAATATAAGGTCCATAAACGACGGTGTCATGGAGCCTTTCATCGATTGAGTTGAGATGAGTCAATATGCTGAATTTCCACACGTCAAAATGATCTTCATCAAAGACCGGAACGTGAGTGTTTGCAGTTGCCATAGGTTTGAGTTTGCCATTTAGAATCGGCACCCAAGCTGTTAAGCTTGAAAAACAAAAACGTTTTATAAAGGTGTTTGCTCTGATACCACTTGTTGGTCCCAAAGGGCAACAAGGGTATGAAAAATAGCTAGAGGGGTGGTGAATAGCTGTTTTAAAATTCTTTTCATACCCTCGATAAACTCAATTGCAAATGCACACTTTATCAAATAAGCGTTATGATATGCTCCTAAGTGAGTGAGTGAAATGCACAGCGGAATTTAGTAATGTAAATAGGCGCAAAGTATGATAAAGGGGGCGCACACATACTCTAAGTATTTTGGCTCAAAGTGGGTGAAATAAGAAACTAAGGCAAATGATATAACAAAAACAACACAGTTCAATCAATCAATCTACAATGAATAAACAATCAAATAGTTAGATATGATATGACTTGAAAGAAAATAGCAAGATAGTAAGTACGCGCTATTTGGAGAGGTTCGATCGGGAGAATGATCTACGTTGTCACGCCCCGAAAACCCGTCTCTATTTTATTGATAAATAATTATTTATTTATTTATTTGATTTAAATATTTATGTGTGCATTTTATGTGTTATAATAATTTATGCCTAGCATTTTATTTGGGTCATTTGTGCTAGTGTAGTATCATTTGGCCTTAGTTGTTAGTAGGAAGTATTAGAGTTGTGTGTTAGTAGTGAGGGGGCCTAAGTGTAACATTTTGAAATAATCCTCCTACTCCCTCCCTACTCCTCTCTTCTCCCTCACCTCTCCCTACTTCCATTCCCAGCTCATCTCTCTCTCTCTCCAAAGAAAAAGGTAAGAATTCTTCTCTCCCTTCTCTCTTCAATCTAACCCTTTTCCTCTTGTTATTTCTCATTTCTTAAAACATGAAACTTGTTTAGATCGTCGTTAGGATCGTAGAGGGCTAAAAATATTCGAGTTCCGGCAACTTTGAGAAAATTCAAGTAAGTTACTTTTCCCCCATTTTTATGCTAAAGTGTTCATTTCATGTTTATATAATGCATTAGTTGTTATATTTGAAGTTTGGTTGAGTTTGGAATTGATTTGGAATTTATTTGGGTTTTGGTTAAAAATGGTGATTTTGATGAATGTTGGGATTCAATCTTGATCTTGGTTGATAAATGATGTTATTTAGGCCCCCATCCTAGTTATAAGTTGTTTTGGTTCGTAGTTATGCTTGGTGGAAGGTTGGTTGTGTTTGATTTTGATTGTTGTGTGAAATGGGTAAGAAAAATGGTAGAACACAGCTGAGAATTCCTCCCAGCCCGTAGACCAGGCGCCCGCCCGGGTTGGACCAGGCGCCCACCCGCCCCCCTTTTTCCAGCGGCCAGACCTTCTGTTGAAATAAGCGCGCGCCCGACCCCCCTCCAGGCGCCCGCCCGCCCGCCTGCTTGGAATTTTGCCCTTTTGCTTGGTTTAAGACTAATGGCTTACCTAGTTTAGGTTTTATTCTTCTAATTAACCTAAGTTAACATCATGGAACACTTTATTAATTGGAATTGATTCTTTTGTGAATAAATATGTTATGGAATTTGATTAAGTATCATTTTGGGAATGTGGTCCATCCTTGATGTGTTGTTTGGATTGGTTTACCTTTGTGGTAATTTATTTGGATTGGTTCCCTACTTTGGAATCATTAGTTGTTTATCGTGCTATTATTTTATTACTTAGCATTTATTTGAAAGTCCAGCTGGTATTTGTGGTTGTGTCGGGCGATGCGAGATATTGTGATGGCACTGGCCAAGTCCATTATGGTGCCGACCATTGTTTTGCCCTTATTTTCCTCTTCCAGATCGGCCTTGTTGAGATGTTTGGAGCATGACTTTGTGGCATGGCTCCCGCCCTTTGTGGCACATTACTTTGTTATTGGTTCCGGTACCGGGGATTTCTCTTCAGCTTTCATGCTATTATGAAGATGATGAATTGTTGATTATTGAAGCTGCGCAGCGACCTTTATTTGGTTATATCAGTTTTGGAAAACATTGGCTATATAATTTGTTATGTGTTTATTTCCGCTGCTATCTGTTATGTGATGAATGCTATGTGCTTAGTGATATTATTATTGTTTATTGCTTATTGCATTATAACATGTCATGTAGTTGCATTAGTAACTTATTGAGATTTATCTCACCCCCTTTCTTTTTATCTTTGTTTTTCCTTAACCCCCCAAGTGGAAAGGATTAGACTCGCTGATCACGAGATAGGACGTCGAGTGGGTTCGAGCTTTTGGGGCAGGTTGATATTGGTGGGTTTACATTATATAAATGTGTAACCTTTTTGGGATATTTGTACCAAACATTGACGTCATTAGGATTTGTATATTTTATAACTTTGGCATATAAGCTTATGGAGTTTATACTAGTTTTATTTCGTTGTTGTTAAATTGTTTTACAAAACCTTGTGTTATCCTCTTTTGGTATAAAAGGAATTTTTATCTTCATTATTTTAGAGTTTATTGTTTAAGTCGACGTCCAGCTCGCGATCTCGGGCCCACGGGGTTCGGGGGTCGCGACAGTTGGTATCAGAGCTATGGTTTGGCTCTAAGTATAAGTCTAGGTGGACTAGTATGACCTAGGAGGGTAGTTGTGTTCGGAGTGAGTAACGGTTGATGTTTTCTGCAGGTAATTGTTCTTAATGGCTAGAAGAAGAACAGGTGAAGGTTCTAGTGGGGCTCAGAATCAGAATGATCTTCGGGAAGAGAACCGTGCCATGTTCCAAGGCATGTTTGAGGCGGCCATGAAGGCTATTCATGACCAAGGACGAGAGTAGAGCAAGCACCACCACCCCGATATGGTTTGGAGCAATTCTTGAAACTGAAACCGGCAGAGTTCGATGGTGAAGCCCGATGTGAAGAAGGCCGAACTATGGGTTGAGTCTATGGAGAAAATCTATGATGTGTTTGGATGCACGACGAGGATAGAGTCCGGTTCGCTGCTTATAAGCTTGTGGGTGCCGCCGACCATGGTGGAAAGGAGTTTAAAGCTAGTTGGGATGACACTCACACAGTGTATGCATGGGAATTGTTTGTGCGGAAGTTCAAAGAGCATTTTATTCCGGTAGTGGATCAGAACCGAAAGGAGATCGAGCTTCTCAACTGGAGCAAGGTTTGTTGTCTATAGCTCAGTACTCGGATAAGTTCACAGAATTAGCCCGGTATTGTGACTATCTTGTGAGGACCGAAGAACAGAAGGCTATGAGATTCATCCGGGTTTTGAAGACTTCTATCCGTACTCAGCTTATAGCCCAGAGGATTGTGACATTCAGGATGCGGTAGACCGTGCCTATCTTATAGAGCAAGATATTGGGGAACATAAGAGGAAGACCGAGGTAGCTAACCCAAGTAAGCAAGGAGCGCAGAGCAAGTCACAACCAAGGATTGATAACCGAGGTAACTTTGGAGGACAACCTCAGTTCCGAGGGCAACCGATCCCAAGGAACCCGGGTACTACTTCCGGGAACAAGGGAACCAAAATAGGAGACTTTATTCTATTGCCAAAAGGAAGGCCATTCAGAAGACGTTGCTGGAAGAAACAGGGAAGGTGTACCAATTGTGGCCAAATGGGGCATTATGGAGGGATTGTCCGAGGAATAGAATTCAACCGACTGGGGTAGGAGCTGGGGCTCCTCAGGGTCAGAAAAAGGACGCTACAGGAAAGCCCAAGGTCCAAGGGAAAGTGTTTGCAATGAATCAACAACAAGCCACAGATGATCCCACAGTTGTTGGAGGTATTATTTCTATATCTAGTGTGAGTGCACGAGCGTTAGTAGATCCAGGATCATCTCATTCTTACATTTTGTGCAATTGCTTCTTTACTAAATGCTGCATCTGAGTCTTTGCCCTATGTTTAGAGTGTCAACTCCTATGGGAGAGTGTTTGGTGACCGATAGAGTATTTCTACTTGTGATGTGCTTATAGGTCGTGTCTTGTGTGCGGACTTGGTAGTCTTCCTATTCAGGACTTTGATGTTATTTGGGTATGGATTGGTTGATCAAGTTTCATGCTTCTATCGATTGTCGTAGAAAGGTCGTTAATTTTTCCATCCCTGATGTGCCTAAGTTACTTTTGAGGCTATGCATTTTGGTAGAAATTTTCGTATCATTTCTTATGTGAAAGCAGAGAAAATTATTGCACCGTGGTTGTGAAGGGTATTTGGCTAGTGTTCTTGATACTAGGAAAGAATCCCCTAGTTTGGAGAGTGTTCGGGTAGTTAGGAATTTCCGATGTTTTCTCTTCTGAATATAATATGCCTCGCGATCGTGAAATCGAGTTTTATATAGACCTTTTGCCGGGTACAGCTTCGATTTCAAAGGCACCCGATATAGGTTGGCTCCCGCAGATTTGAAGGAACTAAAGGTTCAATTGCAGAGTTGCTTGATCGAGGGTTTATCCGCCTTAGTGTTTCCCCGTG
>JAOWBW010000810.1:173599-221548 GCA_026119855.1 Campanula takesimana | reverse complement strand
TTCGGGTGCCAGGACTCTTGGGTTCATCTCATTATATCCCTTCTTTGGTCCGTCGTCAGTTTGGGTTACCGTAGACTCCACTGTTAGAGTGGTCGAGTGTCAACCCGGAGCACTTGAGGCTTCCATCTCTGTCTATGTGGGATTCCTCCACCGTTTCATTCCTGTCCTGGTCGTGGACTTATTCCCTCTTTCCAGCTCGAGCACTTCTTGGGCGGGCGGCTAGCATGGTTTTGACCACGGTGTACTTGGACTGGTATGAACAGACCATGGGACAGACTCAGAGGCTCATTGAGGAGAGGCGTGAGGCTATTCTTGGTGAAACTTATGGTCCTAGCAGAGTTCTAAGGGAGACCGAAGCTGTGGCGAGTGGCCATAACATTACTGGAGATGTTGTTGAGGACTACAGAGTTTTGCAGACAGGAGGATGGCCGCGATGCCTAAAGGCGGGGGCACGAATGGAGGATTTTTAGGCTCGGGCTGCTGCCAATGCGGCTTTGAGGGCGACCAGGCTCGTAGATGACGTTGACGTTGAAGAGCCTTTGATCATGGAAAAGGGGGAATTGACATCTTTGAGGTGAAGAAAAAGAAGACCCGAAGAAGTCAAAAGAAGAAGTGGAGGGACGAAGAACGGTGATTTCCATGTATCCACCCATTGCCATTGCAGACACATTAATTTATCTTAGGTATTTTAGTTATGTCTTAAGCATGTTAGTTGGGTCGAGAGTAGACCGTGCTTGAACTCATCAAATAAGTGTTTTAACTGTAATGAAAATGGTTACTTATGAAGCCAATTTGCATTCTCATGGAGCTCTTGCTCAAGTCAAATTTGATTTTTATTTATTTTTTAGACCGGACCAAAGATTGGCTGCTTACGTTCCCCTTTTACAAATGAAAATCTAAGGGGGTCAGGTCATCGAAGTTCATTTCTCCACAAATTTTTAGGATGCGACCCTGTTTTTTCTCTAGACCGCCCAAATGGGTTTCAATCTAGGTGGGTATATTCTTTTAGCACCCCTTTTTTTTTTTTTTAAACAAAGTAACGACGGAGCTTATCACCATTGACTGGGTGCATAAAGGGGTGTCGTCCAAGTCTGCAAGCCTCATTGCGCCCCCTGAAAAGACTTCTGTACCACAAAGGGACCAATCCACACGGGTTCCCATTTCCATCGGGATTAGACCTCCCCGGGGTTTTTCCTTAAGGACTAAATCTCCTGCCCGAATCTCTCGGGGCTTTACCTTCTTATCAAAGGCTTGTGCCATTCTCCCTTGGTAGGCGCGGATGTGTTCCATAGCCCTCAGGCGACGTTCGTCCAACAAGGCCAGCTCATCATGTCGGCTTCGAAGCCAATCGACCTCGTGGATCTTATTTTCCAACAAAATTCTTAGTGATGGTACTTCCAATTCTGCGGGGAGCATGGCTTCCATTCCGTACGTCAAAGCAAAAGGAGTTTCTCCTGTGGCTGTTCTGACCAAAGTCCGGTAGCCCCACAAAGCTAGGTGTAGCTTTTCGGGCCAATCTCTTCCCCGTGTTGCCATCTTTCTAATGATCCTCTCAAGCGTTTTGTTGGCGGCTTCGACCGTGCCATTGGTCTGGGGTCTATATGGGGAGGACTTGTGGCGAGTAACTCGGAATTCTCCCAATAATCGATCGCATTCACCCTCGAAGTGCGAGCCGTTGTCGGTAATGACCTCGTTCGGGACCCCGTACCGGCACATGATATTCTCTTTTATAAATCCCGCCACCTTCTTGGAGGTGAGGACCCGGTATGACTTAGCCTCTACCCACTTTGTGAAGTAATCCACGGCTACCAAACAAACTCGTGACCATTTCTACCAGACGGGGAGATTTTTCCGATAACATCTATGCCCCATGTTGAGAGGGCCATGGTGTAGTCATGCAGTAGAGATGATGAGGCGGTGGGTGGTTGAGGTTGGAGAAACGCTGACATTTATCACACCTCCTTACGAATTGCATGCAATCTGTTTCCATTGAGATCCAGAAGTAACCTATCCGCAGAATGGTTTGCATTAATGCCCTTGTGTTCATATAGGACCACACACTCCACCATGAACTTCTTGCATGAGTTCTTTTGCCCTTTCCCCACTTATGCATCTAAGGAGAAGGCCCTGATGGCGTTTTTTGTATAGGATGTCCCCCAGGATGACGTAATTGGATGCCAACCGCTTGAGTGCCGTCATACCTTTGGCTTTGATCCCGTGCAAATACTCTCCCTTTTCATTCATGAAGGAAGCTTCTCCTTCTTTGAGGAATTGGTAAATCTGGTTTACCATGGCTCCTTTACCTCTTCCAGGATTGCTCCGATTTCGAAGCAGTATGCTGGGCTTTCCTTTCTCCCGACCCGGAATGGTTTTATCAATTTTCCCTTGGGGATTTCCACTAATGAAGCCAAGTTGCTAGGGCGTCGGCGAAACGGTTCCGGTCCCTCGGCAGGTAATGGAAGCTGACCTCTTGGAATTGTGCTATGAGCTCTTCCATATAGGCATGATATTTTCGCAAACCGGGATCCAGTGTTTTCCATTTGTTCGAGACTTAGTTGATAATCAAGGCCGAATCGCCGTATACTTCCAGCTCCTTAACATTCCTTTCCAAGGCTGCCTCCAAACCGGCTGTGCATGCCTCATATTCTGCGGCATTGTTGGTGACATCAAATTTCAATTTGATGGTGATGGGGGTGTGCTCGTTTTTTGGGTTCACCAAGAGCAACATCCTACACCGTTTCCTCTTTTATTGGCCGCTCCGTCGAAGAACAATTGCCACCTATTTCCTCCCTCGAGGGTAAATATTCCTTCATCTGGGAATTTTGGTTCGGGCCCCCTTTCTTCATTACTAGGGAAATATGCCAAGTGTTCTGCCAAAACCCTTCCTTTGACTGCCTTTCTCGACACATAACTGATATCATACTCGGCTAAGAAGAAGGACCATTTGGCAAGCCTCATAGACAAAGATGGCTTTTCCAATAAGCATTTGATGGGGTCAATTTTGGAAATAAGTTGTATCGGATGAGCCTGCATGTAATGTTTTAACTTTCTCATGACCCATACCAATCCTGCGCAAGTCTTCTCAATTGGGGAGTAGTTGAGCTCGCTTCCTTGTAGCTTACGGCTCATAAAGTAGATGGCATTTTCCACCTTTGAATATTTCTTCTCTTGGGCCAACATTACTCCTATCGACGCATCAGTCACCGTTAGGTAAAGCAAGAGTGGCTTGTCTTTGTGCGGAGGGCATAGGATTGGCGGGTGGATGAGGTAGGCCTTAATCTTGTCGAAGGCTCTTTGGCACTCCCCGTTCCATTTGACCTCGGCATTCTTTCTTAGTAGTTTGAAGATGGGCTCACAAATGGGAGTGAGTTGGTTTATGAAGCGGCTGATGTATTGTAACTTTCCCATGAAGGCTTTTACCTCTGTTTGGGTGCGAGGTGGCCTCATTTCCACAATTGCCTTGACCTTTTGAGGATCAATTTCGATGCCCCGTTCGGTGACCATGTATCCCAAAACCTTGCCACGAGAAACCCCAAAAGTGCACTTGGCCGGATTAAGTCTCATGGAGTGCTTCCTAAGCCTGTCAAAGAACTTTCTCAAGTCTATCAAATGTTGCCCGTCAGAGCCCTTAGAATGCACGATCATGTCATCGACATACAATTCTATTTCCTTATGGATCATGTCGTGGAAGAGTGCGGTCGCAGCTCTTTGGTAGGTAGCCCCAGCGTTTCGCAACCCGAAAGGCATCACAGTATAGCAAAAGGTTCCCCATGGGGTGGTGAAGGCAGTTTTTTCCTGGTCCTCCTCTGCCATCTTAATCTGGTTATATCCGGCGAAGCCATCCATAAAAGACTTAACCTCAAAGCTAGAGGTTGTATCCACAAGCATGTCGATGTTTGGGAGGGGAAAGTCATCTTTGGGACTTACTTTGTTGAGATCCCTAAAGTCGACGCAGCATCGAACCTTTCCGTTGGCCTTTGTGACTGTTACTATGTTGGAGAGCCATGAGGGGTATTCTATCACTCTTATAAATCCGACCCGAAGCAACTTCTCAATCTCTTCTTTGACCTGCAGGGACCATTCTGGTTTGATCCGTCGAAGTTTTTGCTTAACGGGCTTCACCTCAGGGTCCACGGGGATCCTGTGTTCCACGATCGAAGCATCCAACCCTGGCATATCCTTATAAGACCATGCAAACACATCTACATACTCTTTGAGTAGCTCAACCAAAGCTTCCCTTTCGGCCCCTTTGAAGTATTCCCCAATCTGTGTCTCCTTCGGCTCATTTTCGGTTCCCAAATTAACCTTAGTCAAAACCTCTTCGGCAGCTTGGGCACGGTTTTCCTCTCGATCAACAACCTGCTTTGATGACTGTTTAATGTTTGGATCGTTTAGTGCGTCTGCATTATTAGGTGATTCATTATTAACCATTTTCAGATTATTAGTTAATTTATCATCTAATAAGTTGGCAATGAGGGGATACTCGGAAAGGTCTATCATTTCATTCAATGCAAATGGGAATACAACGTTGGCTACAAGTTCATAATCCTCGGCGTGAGGCCCTCGGAGGAGACAGACTCGAATTCAAAGACAAGAGATTGGGGAGACTCAACTACATTGGATCCTACGACATTTGACTCTAGGGGACGAGGGACCAGTCCAAGTTTCGCGGTCATTTCTTCTTTGCTCGCCACCGGTCCAGTGAAGGTTACCTAATTTTTCAGAGGCATGTCCGTTGGCTTTGAAAGAGTGTGTGGGTCAAAGGTTTCAAGAGGTCCACCCTCAATCACGGCAATCATTTCCTTTTCGAAGTCAATTAGGTCAGGTACAACCAAGTCTTCTCCGAACATTCTTTGCATTACCACACCGTTCCACTCATTGCCCATATCATCCTTGGCGGCGCCCTTAGGAACTACCTCCTTAAACTTATATCCGCCATTTTGTCCCCAGACGGATCCCCTTTCCTTGCTAGCTCCCGTCACAGACAAGGTTTCAAACTCTTTTACCATTTCGGGCACCCCCTTGAAGGTGTATTCGTGGCTGATAGTAGTATCGATAGGATCTTTTATCTTGGGCGTATCTAAAAATGCCCTCCTCACGGGGTTTGCCACCACCCCTCGGAACCTTTTGAGATCCTCTTGCAACTTATCCCAATTGGTCATCATCGGCTCCCTTGGCTCTGGGGGTTCGACTTGAACTCCCCCTTCACAAAGTAACGGCTCATATCAAAGGTATAAGGACGGGTTAGGGGTTTTAAATGGAATTCCTTGAGCCCTGGCTTGGCTTTTCTTCCGAGCCATTTCCTTATCCATCCTGAGGTCTCCGGGGGTGGGTTTGTATCCCAAGCCATGAAGCGTGTTTTTCTCTTTGATCTCAACAATCTTGTGAGTCCCTTGGAGCTTCCTTCCTAGTCCGAGCCCTGGGAGGTAGCGCATCAGACGCATCATTCTCATCGCAGGAGGAATCTTATCCTTGGTGAGCGTGAGATCTACACAACAAATGTGGGTTTTGGGTGGTACTTCTGTGAAGCAGGTCAAAACCATGCCGCTTCCCTCATGCTTAATTTCTAACACGGAATCCCATTGGTGTTGGTTCCTTCTGTGGTCACACTGTCCCCATAAATAGTTGTCAAGTTACCCCCTTACACGTATTTCGCACATTGATGGAGAGTGGAGGGGACCCCATTGACTTTGTAGAGCCACGGGCGTCCCAATAAGGAAGTGAAGGATATGGGGATGTCAAGCACTTGGAAGTCGGTCGGCATCATTTGTTTCCCAAACCAAAGGTTCAAAGTGGCCACCCCTAAGACTGAGCGGGCCGTGGAATCATAAGCTTTGACAGTGATCACGGAAGGCTTTAGGTCGGTGGTCTCAAGGCCAAGTAGATCCATCATCTTGTGGGGAGGACATTCATGGCAGAGCCGTTATCGACCAGAACCCGAGGGAGGCGGCGATCATCCAATTGTACCGTGATGTAAAGGGCCTCGTTATGGCTAGCCCCAAACTTCGGCAAATCCAAATCTGTGAATGTGATGATATTTCCGTACTGAACACTTCCGATCATTTGCACGGCTTCCTCGGGGGTAGCTGTGGTGGGTACCATAGCGTGGGCCAAGCATTCCTCCAACTTGAGCTTATGAGGGTAGGAGGAAGTAAGGAGGGACCACAAAGATATGTTAGCTTGTGTCCTCTTAAGTTGGGCTAAGATGGGATCCTCTTCTCTCCCTGGGGGTTTCGCGCTCGTCAACAAGAAGGGGAGGCGCTCGGTGTTCCGGTGGTGGAGGTTTCTTAGGGTTCTCCATGTGCACTTGCCCTGATCGAGTTAATACACTCACTTCCAAGAGTCATCAACTTTTATCATCTCATCTCCGATAGGCGGAGGGTTTTGGGTACCGTACGGCCATGCCTCCTTCCTTAACTCATTTACCGTGACCATTTGTTTTGGGTGGATGTTAACCCACAAATTTCTCCTAGGGAGATAGGGTGGTGGTTCTGGCTCTTCCCGGCTCCCACAGTTTTAAGGAGCTTTTCTAGGGTGAGCATGCAACAATAATTATCTGGGAACGCTGATCCGTCACACAGCGGCGGTGGCGGAGATAGTGGTGGCAAAGATAAGAAATCATCCAGAGCCGGAAATTCCTCTTCTTCCAATTTCGGGGAGAAAACACAAGGAGCCACATTTGAGGATACTTCATCATCATCACTTTCACATAGGATCCGGAGCTCCTTGTGAGGTAGAGAACGAACAGCTTTTTCATTTGGGTGAGATACCCTTCATAGTCAATCATTTCTGGGATCTTTGCGACCTCGGACCCGTTTCATTTAATTGTCCTCTTGCCCGTAGATGAACTACATGCCTCAATGATATGGAAGCAATCATCATGGGAAAGGCTATCCCCATTCGAGCCTTGGCTTTCGCTGTCCAACGTACTCTTAATGGACTTTTCCATCTCCTACATGCATTGTTCAAACGTTAAATCATGTTCGGTGAGTGTTATTACGACCAATTCATCGGCGTTTTGGTGGGGTACCCTTGCACTCATCACATTGGCGATCATAAAGTCGGATGGGCATCTCATATCTCCCTCTTGCACACATGCCCATAAAGCTTCCTTCCATTCTTCCCCAATCTGAGCCATTGGGACATTGAATTCCAAAAGGTTCACAGGTGTAGGCTCCTCGAACTCAATCATATTAATGCCTTGGTTGTTGGGGAAAGGGTTATTAATCACGCTCGGGCCATGGGGGTGTTCAAGTTTCCCTTTGTCAATGAGGTCGAGGATGATGCGTTTTATCACAGAGCAATCATCGGTATCGTGGCCATGATAATTGTGGAAGGCGCATCTTTTCTTTTGGTCAAGTGGTTTCTCGGGATTCCTTGGCTGATAGTTGACCAAAGGTTTTACAAGGCCTTGCTTGACTAACCCTTCGAACACCTTACTTATAGGCATTCCGAAATCCTCAAACCTTACATACTGACACCTTTCTGCAGTCCCACCCTTTTGAGAGGCTTGCCTTGAGCTTCCTTCTTGGATGCTGTTAACCGTTCCCAGGGTTTCTTTCCCTTTACCGGTGGTCGGAGGGCGGTACCTATAGGAGTTCCCGCTATTTTGGGCCGGAGACTGCTCATTGAGAGCCTTCTCAAATTTGGATCCTGCGGTTACCATGGCTCGGAGATTGGGGTAGAAGTGATGGCTGATCAAAGCTCGCAGTTGGGGTTTCAGGCATGACTGAAATATATCCAACTGTTCATCCTCGGTGGGAGGATTGGAAATTTCTCCAATTTGTAGTTCCATCTTTTGTAAAATCACTGATCGGCTCTTCGGTCTTTTGTAGTGTGCTTTGCAAATCGGTGCGATTGGTTTCCCACTCCAAGTTAGAACGGTACTTGGTGAGGAATGCTTCCTTAATCCGGTCCCATGTGGTTCGAGACTCATCCTTTAAGTTGAAGAACCATTTGAGTGCCTTTCCCCTTAAGGACAACTAAAAGTGATCAGCCATTTGCTGCACGGTTCAACCCTTCGCCCTCATCGCCAAGGTGTAGGCATTGAGGTGAGTCTGGGGACAGGCGGTCCCGTCAAATTTGTCAATTTCCGGCATTTTGAATCGATGAGGGAGGGGGACGACCTTATCGGGGTCCGTGACTCCCGAGGTGAACTTCTTCTCGTTCATTCCCTCGAACCTTTCCTCCATTTGTTTCAGTTTCTCAACTATCCATCCCACTTGAGGGTCCACATGGGGGTTGGAGTTGACGGATCCCATGATTTGACTTGTCAATGGCACTGCGTTGGGAGGTGAAGTGGTGGAGGGGACTATCGGAGGAGGATTTGTAGGTGGCAAGTGGGTGTAGACATACCCTGGTGCCAGGTTGCTTGTTGGGATATATGGTGGGGTAGTTTTGGATGTTTGGGCCATCGGGTAGTAGAGTGGGTAAGGCACTTCTCTAGAGATGGTTGGCAGGGCCGGAGCGGCAAGCCGGCAGTAGATGGGGCCAAGGTGCTTGACTGTTTGGGACCGTGTCATATAGATTGAACCCTGGTGGGTACTGTGAATACGTGTGTTTGAATTTGAGAATATTCATAGCAACATTAAAATTATGAGAGTCGCCACGCCGTTTTAATTATAGCCAAAACTTTGAGAAAAAGCATTTTTAGTGGGTTCGGGGGTCAAATTACAACAAGAGAAGAATATTGAAACGTATATCACTCCTATTGCCCGAATTGATCGGTCTTTCTATCATGATGAATGTGTTAGTAGTGTGTTAGTGATTTAGACCGGATCCGAAGATTGCCTACGTTCCTCTCAATGTGAGAAGCTCAGGTCAGCGTAGTTCGCACATAATAGAATGTGGAGAGAGAATAGGGATCATGCATAATGAGGAGGGAGGAGAAAGAAACATGCAGGATGATCACATCCTAGAATAATGACTATGCCATCAATGAGATCTCAATGAACATTCATCACATTCATCATGGAGGATTATTGATCATGGAAGTAATTACCTAAATTTTAGGGTTTAGAAATAGTTCCTAGATCATCCTTGGGTTGATGAACCCTAGATCATCATCGGCTATGAAATAACATGCAAACATGAAGATCGCAACCCTAAATATAGCATAAATAAGGTTTTAATCTATGAACACGATGAACATATGAAGAACATATTATGAACATATGAATGAACATGCAAAGCATATGAAAGAAACTATGAATAAACATGCAAGAACATGAATATTATGAAGAACACATGAATAAACATATTAAGAATATGAATATTATGGATCTAAATTAATAATATGGCAAGAACATGAAGAAAAAGTTAGAAAACTTACCTTTGTTGGCAATAAATAACCTTGGATCTGCTTGGGATTCTTGAGAGTGTTTTTGGAGGCTTGAATGACTTGATTTGGGAGCAAAATCGTCCCTTAAGAGCTCTCAAATTCGGATCCCCCTAAACCAATAGCATGAGATTGGTTTATATAGTAAACTGAGGGGAGATCTGATGGTCCAGATCATCCGGGCGGATGTGGCCGCGTGGCCAATATTGAGGGCGGCGGCGAAAGTGGCCGCGTGGCCAATATTGAGGGCGGCGGCGAAAGTGGCCGCGTGGCCATCGTTGCGCGCTGACTTGAAATTCAAGCTAGGATTTTGCTGTTCATACAAGGCAACCCTAAATGTCCATATTTAATGTTTTCTAGAACATTGAGCTATTTTTGGGAATCCGGGACAAGTCTTTGCAAGGTTTCTAATTCCTATAAAGTCCTTGTATATTTTGGAAAGCCCTAATAAACTCATTTTCAGGTCGGGTACTAACAGTAGCCCCTCGGCGACACTTCTTGCAAGGCAATGTGGGGTCGATGATAAAAGAAGGATCCGTCTGAAACATGAGTTTCAAAACAGATGAAAGGTAAGGGAACGGCTGAACCTTGGCAGGCGACCTACGTATCCACGGGGGAATCAAGCCAAACGTAGTTTAAATCTGATGGGGAAATTGGGAATGATTTGTCTTCTTATGGGGAGTAACGTCTTCTGCTGGGGAAAATGCACCTGCTGGGGATGATAGATGACCGCGTCGGTCAGGTGGCTGGACCTTTTCAGGTTTCCTACGTATCCTCTGAGGAATCAAGTCGGTCGTAGTTCGGAGACATTGGGAAAGACGAGACATCGAACTTCTACTGTGGATAATAAACCTACGGATACTATCTTGTATGAAGAACGAACATTTGTAAGCAATGAAGTTATTTGGGAAAATTAAAGACTACGTTGTCTAAATAATCCCAAGATGGAATGGTAAACGCAATCAGGATCGCCGGGTTCCTGCCGATCGGCTAAAGTAATAGATGATGGATCTCTCGCGAACAGAAACGCCGAGGCTTCTGCCAACCATGATTGATCTAGGATGCATATGTCATAGAGGCGCCGAAGTCTCTATAATCATACGAATCCTAAAATAGATGCTGGATCGCTCGCAAACAGAAACGCCGAGGCTTCTGCCCATCGCGATCGATCTAGGATGCGTTATGTCATAGAGGCGCCGAAGTCTCTACAATCATACGAATCCTAAAATAGATGCTGGATCGCTCGCAAACAGAAATGCCGAGGCTTCTGCCCATCGCGATCGATCTAGGATGCGTATGTCATAGAGGCGCCGAAGTCTCTACAACCATACGAATCCTTAAATAGATGCTGGATCACTCGCAAATAGAAACGCCGAGGCTTCTGCCAATTACGATTGATCTAGGATGGTATGTCATAGAGGCGCCGAAGTCTCTACGATCATGCAAATCCTAATAATAAATGCTGGATCTCTCGCAAACAGAAACGCCGAGGCTTCTGCCAATCACGATTGATCAAGGATACGTATGTCATAGAGGCGCCGAAGTCTCTACAATCATACGAATCCTAAAATAGATGTTGGATCGCTCGCAAACAGAAACGCCGAGGCTTCTGCCCATCGCGATTGATCTAGGATGCGTATGTCATAGAGGCGCCGAAGTCTCTACAATCATACGAATCCTAAAATAGATGCTGGATCGCTCGCAAATAGAAACGCCGAGGCTTCTGCCCATCGCGATCGATCTAGGATGCGTATGTCATAGAGGCGCCGAAGTCTCTACAACCATACGAATCCTAAGAAAATATTAGGAAGTGCTAAAATAATAGATGTTGGATCTCTCGCAAACAGAAATGCCGAGGCTTCTGCCCATCGCGATCGATCTAGGATGCGTAAGTCATAGAGGCGCCGAAGTCTCTACAACCATACGAATCCTAAGCAAATATTAGGAAGTGCTAAAATAATAGATGCTGGATCTCTCGCAAACAGAAACGCCGAGGCTTCTGCCCATCGCGATCGATCTAGGATGCGTATGCCATAGAGGCGCCGAAGTCTCTACAACCATACGAATCCTAAGCAAATATTAGGAAGTGCTAAAATAATAGATGCTGGATCTCTCGCAAACAGAAACACCGAGGCTTCTGCCCATTGCGATCGATCTAGGATGCGTATGTCATAGAGGCGCCGAAGTCTCTACAACCATACGAATCCTAAGCAAATATTAGGAAGTGCTAAAATAATAGATGCTGGATCTCTCGCAACCAGAAACGCCGAGGCTTCTGCCCATTGCGATCGATCTAGGATGCGTATGTCATAGAGGCACCGAAGTCTCTACAACCATACGAATCCTAAGCAAATATTAGGAAGTTTTAAGGGTTTTCCGTATTCAAAGGTAACGAATATCAGTCAAAATAGCGCTAAGGGCACCTAAAAATGAACAAAGGGAAATGTACCAGGGGAAAACTGAAATTTTGCATGTGGAGGCAAAGATGATGGATTTTTATGGAGTCGCAAACGGGATGAACTCTCAGGAGTCATGAAGGTGATAGACTCTCAGGGAATCGCAGAAGTGATGGACTCTTGGGGAGTCGCAAAGGTGATGGACTCTCGGGGAGTCGCCAAGGTAAAGGACTCTTTGGTGAGCAAAGGACGACCACGGAAAGCGTAATGTTTGGGATCCGCTTACCCTAAATTAGGAGGAATACATAATATGAGGCTACGAACCATTAAGATGAAGGTATTAGGTAAGGGACATTTTGCTTGGTTGCTTAGGGTAGGACCTAAGGCTTCTAAGGGAAGAGGATGGGTAGCCTCTTAGCCTTGAGATAAGGATGCAAAAGATGTTATGGTTGTTTAGACTTGAGATTGTGTCTTGGATATAATGTGGGTTTCCTAGGCTTACGGGCTAGGGTTTGGAGAGAATGCGACTGCCTAGGCTCAAGGCTAGGGTTCAGAGAGAATATGGAAAGGCTATTGTATCCTAGGCATAAGACTAGCGGGGGATTGAGATTATGAATTTCCTAGGTTTCGAGACTAGGGTTTCGAGAATTTGGAAAGGATGTTGCACACAGGGCTTTAGATTTTCCCTAGAACTTGGGCTAGGGTAAAAGGGGATGGTGCTTCCTAGGCTTGAGACTAGGGTTTGGAGGGATATGTGACTACCTAGGATCAAGGCTAGGGTTTAGGAAGGGTGTAACTACCTAGGATCAAGGCTAGGGTTTAAGAAGGATGTAACTTCCTAGGCTTTAGGCTAGGGTTTGAAAGGATGTAATTACCTAGGCTTGAGGCTAGGGTTCAGAGAAAATGATATGACTACCTAGGCTCGAGGCTAGGGTTTAGAGAGGATACGTGACTACCAAGCATCAAGGCTAGGGTTTAGGAAGGGTGTAAATACCTAGGCTCTAAGGTAGGGTTTGGAAGGGATGTAACTACCTAGGCTCGGGGCTAGGGTTTAGGAAGGATGTAATTACCTAGGCTTGAGGCTAGGGTTCAGAGAGAATGATGTGACTACCTAGGCTTGAGGCTAGGGTTTAGAGAATGTGTTTACCTAGGTTTAAGGCTAGGGTTTGGAGACCGAAAGCATTTGAAGGTTTGTCTTGGTTTAGACCGAGCAAGTTTGAGGTCTAAGAGTGTTGCGGTTTGGGGCAAATGAGCTTGATACCTCGTGGCTAGATAGGCTCGATAGATTAGACTTAGGCTAAAGTTCTAGGGTTTAGCTAGGGTAAGACTCAGACATGTATTGAGGAGACCGGGGCCTAATGGAATGGTAGGCGTGAGATCTAGGAGATCGAAGGCTAGGTAGGGTAGCATTGGGACATAAGGCTTTCAAGCGGGTAAGTCTTTTGTCCTAGAGAAGCCGCGTTATGGGTTAGGACCAAGCAGGCTTGAGGTCGGCCAAGGAGCAATGGATTGGGATTGGATGATCCTAGTACCTAATACGTATGTCGGGCTTGGATCCTAGAGTGTTTGAAAGTTTAGGCTAGGTGCGAACCGTAGGTGCAGGAAATGGTTTTGGATATATGACCATGTTGGCGCTTTAGGTAAAGGGATTGAGTGTCCAAGACTTTGCTTGAGTACAATAGGTACCTTAAGTTGGATTGGGTATGCTTAGGACTTAATTTTGCCTTAGAGGTCATGCGTGTGACTAAGCTCGTTTGGTAATTTCGAAGGTAGGTTAGGGATGGGACCAAAAGTGTTTAAGGATATGGGTTTTAACCTGATGGGTATTGAGATCCCTATGGTATGGCGTGGTGCGCAGGAGATCCTATGTACTTGAGCAAGGTTTGAGATTTGGACTCGTTGGGGGAGCGATGTTTGAGATCCATGGAGTTCAAGGGTGGACCTTGTAGGTGGCGAGGTTTGGACTCGGCTTGGATTAAGTAGGTTAGAGTCCTTAAGGGGTTGAAGGTCAGACTTGGAAGTTTTTTTAGGCTAATGGGTGACACTAGGTTGGTACTTGGTAGGTTTAAGAGTGGTAGGGTCATGGCTTGAGGCCTAAGGTATGGATCAGATATTCTAGAGACCTAAAAGGTAGGTGTTTGGTAGACTCGAATGGTCTTGGGCCCTCAGGGATCGCTCCACAGGTTAGACTATGGGTGGACCTTAGAAGTTGGACCGAGGAGGATAAGAGAGCTATGGCTTAGACAGGGTAAGGACGAGTATGTGTTGGTAGGTTTGAGATCTAGGAGATCGGGTAGGCTCGGGACCGGTAGGTTCGGGACCTAATGGGTCACCCTAAGGATTTGGCTTTGGTTAACTGGTTTAAGGTCTGAAGTTTTGGGTAGAACCGGTTTGAGGCCGAAGGGGTCATGCTACGAACTTGCGGAAGGTCAAGCTAAGAGGTTATGATGTAACGTAGGTAAGACTCACCGGGTAGGTTTGGGACCTAGGTAAGACTGATCGGGTAGGCTCGGGACCTAGAGAGTTTATGGTGTAACTTAGGCAAGACTGACCGGGTAGGCTTGGGACCTAAGGTTTTGAACCAGGTAGGTTAAGACCTAAGGGTATCCTATTGTGTAGGAAATAGGGTGAAGGACCGAGTCAACTCAAGAATCACGGAGATGGGTCTCAGATGGATCGAGGATGTTTTTACAATTTTGTGGAGACCGAGCGTGCGGGTTTATAAACAAAGTGTCGGGGAGGAGAAAACTTTATGAAAGTGTTATGATCTTATACAGATGCCTTATAATTAATTATGATTCTAATCAATCCAAATAGGTCGTCGCGTGCCGAGTTTGACGATGAGGGGTGCCCTTCTTCTAAGTGTATCCTTGTTGACGCCTCGGTATTCTCTGGGAAACCACATAGTCGACCCTTTCTGTTGGGGAAGCCCCAGTTCGATAAGGGTGTAGAGCGGGGTATCCTACCTCCTTTAAGACGCACCCTTTTTTCTGCCTAGACCGCCCTTTCGGGTTTTCAATCTAGCGGGCATCTCTTTTGCGTCATCTCTCTTTTTTTTTTTTTTGAAAATCATTCAGTCGACTCAAAAAAGGAAAAATAATTGTTTAAACATGCGGGGGCATTTTGGGGAGAGTAAGAGAGAGAGAGATAGTACTCACATTTTGACTCTTTGGGCAACTGAGTGTATATATGTACAAAAGGGAGGAAGCCCCTGCTTGACAGAAAGTAAGTGTTTAGCTCTTTCCTAGATTGTAGAACGGAAGACTTGTCGAGACATTTGAAAATTGTTTTATTCAAGATTCTCATTTGATTGCTCTAGAATGGACCTCGTTGATTAGTTAATAAGTTATGGTTAATTGGTAAACAAGTAGCCTCAAATTAATAAATGTTTTGATCAATTGTGAGTGAAGAAGTCAGGAGTAGAAATATGGGGGAAGAGAGAAGAGAAGGAAAATTGGCTACGAGGTGGGTTATGTATATTTTGGACCGGACCCTAAGGTTGCCTACGTTCTCCTCAATGTGAGAAGCTCAGGTCCGCGTAGTTCGGGGATGACCCGCTTGACGATGGTGTCGGGTTTCATGGGTATGTGTGGGAGGAAAGAAAAGAAAGAAAGTTGGCCCAAGGTAGGTTATGTTTGGCTTTGAGTGGTTGCCCGGTTGACGATGAAGTTGGGTTTTGTGTTTAGGGGTGTGAGGTTCATTTGAGGTGAGTTGTTCTGTGTAGATCATTGCGGTAGATTACTCCTTTGTAGTTGTTGCAGTGGATTGCTCCATCGTAGTTGTCATGGGTTGCTGCCGTTTATCTACTTTGTAAGGAAAGAAAGGAAAATAGAACATTTGAGGTGAAAAGAAAATGTGACTTTTACTTTTCCATGGTGATAGCCCCTTCTATTTTTTTTTTTTTTTTATTTTTTATTTTATCTCTTTGTGCACACCCTTTTTTTTGCCTAGGCCGCCCTTTCGGGTTTTCAACCTAGCGGGCTTCTTTTTGTGCGATGCTCTAACTTTTGCCTAGGTCGCCCTTTTGGGTTTCATCCTAGCGAGCCATATTTATATTTGTACATGAAACATTGGGCAAGACAAGCCCTAGTTTGCTTTCGCCTCTCTCGATTGTGAGGTAGCTTCCTTATAGTTCAAGCGGCCTTTTGCTGGCGGCGGGCATCCTAGCCCCTTGATTTTCACCGGTAGAGCTCCATTGGATTATCACGTGCACCAATGAATGACTTCGTGCACTTGTCTTATATTTGCGATGGAATACGGACAGCCCCAGTGTAACGGCATGTAGTACTCATGATGGGAACAAACCAACCCTTTAAATTGTGGCAGCATGGATGTCTACTTGATGATGAGCAACCGCAGCCCATTCCTTTGTCACGACCTTATAAAAAGGGGTCTAATGGTGGGATGAGAGGCGTATGAGGATAGTGTATGGGAGAAGGTGTATATAGAGAGTGTACATAAAGTGTGTACAAGGGGTGAGTGTATAGAGAGAGTGTATGGGGGTAGAATGTAGAGAGAGGGGAAAGTGATTCGTTCATCCCAATTGATCGAAGCATTTGTTATTTTGAGATTAATCGTTTACTTAGTTATGTGAATGGTTTGTGGGTCCATTTACCTTTTAATGAGTCGTCATTAATGAGTAAGATTAAGATTAATTCATCATATAAAGATATAGCAATCAAGCGAAAATGGTGAATAAGACAATTTTCATGAAATTGATATATGCAAGCTTATGTCTCAAGTCTAGAGAGAAAAGAAAAGAAATAAAGACCCTTTTATTGGAACTAAAAGATTTAAACTGACTAGTCCGGGGTGGACTTTTACTTAAAGAAACAAAAATCGTCCAAGGTGGACTTTTGACTAAAGACACTCTAGAACCTACGAAGACTGAATGACCCTTTTCTTTTCTTTTATTTAAAGGAGGTAGCCCCAATTTCCTCTTTTGCCCATGCCCATGTATTCCATTGGTGGGTGATGACTCCGCTGTTAATGAGGCTTTGAATCTTTCTCCTCAATTGGAGGCAATCTTCGGTGTCATGCCCAATGTACTGGTGGTATTGGCAGTATTTGGAGGGATCCAAGCCTGGCTTCACCTTACTTGGTTCATAATTGAACAAAGGAGACAACTTGCCGGCTTGAACTAGACTTTTGAAGAGTTTGCCCAAGTCGTCGAATTCGCGCTCGTCCTTCCTTTCACGAACTGTCTTTGAGGGTAATTTAGGTACCGGCACCCCTTGTTGATGAGTAGTCATAGGGGGCATCCCGACGGGGACAGTCTGTGGCGGCCCATACATTTGAGGAACGTACGGGTGTTGACATTGAGCAAGAGGGAGAACTCGACTGAGGTAATCATAAACACCACGAATGTCAGACAAATGGCGCCTCTCAATATCTCTTAGGGTCTTATGCATCTCCTTCTGAAAGTGTGTTGCTTGCTCGTTGAGAATGGCCTTAAAGTGGATTGCTTGTTCATCGAGGATGGCTTCGAAGTGGGATGCTTGCTTACTGAGAGCAGTACCGGTGTAGAGGATTGTCTCGGGATCTTGGGTAGCAGCTTCAGTTGCAACTTCGATGTTCCTTGCAGCCGACATGATGAAGAACTCTAGGTCATGAAAGAATTAGATTCGTATTTAATGATAAGGCATCGTTATAAGAATCATTTTTTTGGAAAAGAGTAGGTCTCCACATTTTTGAAATGCATTTTGGTAAAAAAATTGAAAGTTTGACCGGGCTGAAGTTGCCTACGTTCCCCTTATCATGAGGGAGAGGTCCCACACAATAAGAGGCTCAGGTCGCCGTAGTTCGAATCAAGTTAGACTTTTAAAAAGAGGTGAGAGATGACCATAGGGGTCAAAAAGAGGGAGATGACTCGGTCCTTGGTCATGCATGGGTGAGGAAGACCTATAGGAGTTGGTTTTGATTGAGTAGGGTATGGCTTGACCTAAATTTGACCTAAGGTTTGACCTAAGGTTTGAGACAAGAAGTGGTTCAAGCTAGGATGCGACGATAATGGTGGGTTGACCTAGATGGGTAAAGGATAGGTCGACCTAAATGAGAAGGGTTGGATTGACCTATATGGTGAATGAATCAAGATAACGGTTGTAGCGGTTTGCCTATGGGATGATCTAAGCGGGATGGACATGGTTTGACCTAGGCGGGTCTAAGGTTGACCTATTCGGGTTGGTGGATTAAGGAAGGTTGGAGATTGACCTAGATGGATCCAAGATAGGTAAGTCGATCTAAGCGGGTCACGGGGTGACCTTGGCGGGTCAAAGGTGAAGGGGTAGTTTTAACCTAAGACGGGCAGGTTGACCTAAATGGGTCAAGGATGGTGTGTGTACCTAAACGGGTTGACCTAGGTTGGTCTGGACAACGGTGGGTCAAGATGACGGTTTGACCTAAGCGGGTTAGGACCAAAGGTAATTGGGTTCACTTATGGAATCAAAGATTGACCTAAGAGGTCGAAAACGGATAAGGTTGACCTAGGAGTCCAAGTTTGACCTAAGAGGTCGAAGGTGATTGGGTTGACCTAGGAGGTCAAAGGTTGACCTAAGAGGTCAACGGGTGATAATGTTGACCGAGGGGTCCAAGGGTAGACCTAAGAGGTCAAAGGTGGATGAGGTTGACCTAAGAGGTCAAAGGCGGATGAGAATGACCTGTGGGGTCAAAGGTTGACCTAAGAGGTCAAAGACGATAAAGTTTACCTAGGGGGTTAAAGGTTGACCTAAGGGGGTCAAGAGCGGAGAAAGTTGACCTAGGGGGTCAAAGTTTGACCTAAGAGATTAAAAGACAAATGAGGTTGACCTAGGGGTCAAAGGTTGACCTAGGAGGTCAAAGGTTGACCTAAGGGGGTCAAGAGCGGAGAAGGTTGACCTAGGGGTCAAAGGTTGACCTAAGGGGGTCAAGAGCGGAGAAAGTTGACCTAGGGGGTCAAAGGTTGACCTAGGAGGTCAAAGGTTCAGAGGGTTGACCTAGGCGGTCAAAGGTTGACCTAGGGGGCCAAAGGTTGAGAAGGTTGACCTAGGCGGTCAAAAGTTGACCTAGGAGGTCAAAGGTTGACCTAAGGGGTCAAAGGCGGATAAGGTTGACCTAGGAGGTCAAAAGTTGGTAAGGGTTGACCTAGGGGGTCAAAGGTAGATAAAGTTGACCTAGGCGGTCAAAGGTTGATAAGGTTGACCTAGGGGGTCAAAGGTTGACCTAGGAGGTCAAAGGTTCAGAGGATTGACCTAGGCGGTCAAAGGTTGACCTAGGGGGTCAAAGGTTGAGAAGGTTGACTTAGGCGGTCAAAGGTTGACCTAGGAGGTCAAAGGTTGACCTAAGGGGTCAAAGGCGGATAAGGTTGACCTAGGAGGTCAAAAGTTGGTAAGGGTTGACCTAGGGGGTCAAAGGTTGAGAAGGTTAACCTAGGCGGTCAAAGGGTGGTAAGGTTGACCTAGGAGGTCAAAGGTTGACCTATGGGGTCAAAGGTTGGCTTAAGAGGTCAAAGGTAGATAAGGTTGACCTTGGAGGTCAAAGGTTGGGAAGGTTGACCCAGGGGGTCAAAGGTTGACCTAGGAGGTCAAAGGTAGATAAGATTGTCCTAAGAGGCCAAAGGATGGTGGGATTTTGACCAAAGCGGGTCGAGATGAAGGGTAGGCCAAATGGATCGCAATGATGGGTAGGTAACCTAGATAGGCCAAGATGAGGAATTTTGATAGATGGCCCAAGGGGTGAGCGATGGACGTTAGAGGTCGTCTAGATGCAATGCACATTTATTTTGCGAAAAGTTTTGCATTTATTTACATCCTAAATGGTTGGTCTAAGGAGTGTCCTAATCTCTATGTGTGGGTTGACACGGGTAAGGTAAAAGGTTCCCACCGCTCGCGGAACGTACACGGTGAGTGGAGTAGACGAGTGACTCGAAAAGAGGGCGGCAGTAGCGCACAAATTCCTGCACATCGAATACTCCGGGTAATGGGGACCTGTGCAGTGCTGACACGGACTAGTGGTAGTGTGTGGTAAAAAACTAATTCCTTTTTTTTAGGGAGAAAAGAGAGGAGTTTTTAATGTTAGGATGATGCAATGCAACGCATGAGAGAGAGAGAGAGAGAGAGAGAGAGAGAGAGAGAATAATGTACAAAGGAGCATAGCAGAGTTTTGTTTGACCCTAATACTAAGACAACAAAAAGGTATAAGGATACAAGGTATATACAAAGTACAAGTATCAAGTATTAACATTGCGGGGTGCACGGGTGCATGTGTAAACATGCCAAGTATGTGAGGTGCATGTATAAACATGGCAAGTGTGTGCATGTGTAAACATGGCAAGTATGTGTAGGGTGCATGTGTAAACATGGCAAGTGTGTGAGGTGCATGTGTAAACATGGCAAGTGTGCGTGAGGTGCACGTGTAAACATGGCAAGTGTGTGCATGTGTAAACATGGCAAGTGTGTGCATGTGTAAACATGGAAAGTGTGTGTAGGGTGCATGTGTAAACATGGCAGGTGTGTGCATGTGTAAACATGGCAAGTGTGTGCATGTGTAAACATGGCAGGTGTGTGTAGGGTGCATGTGTATACATGGCAGGTGTGTGTAGGGTGCATGTGTAAACATGGAAAGTGTGTGCATGTGTAAACATGGCAGGTGTGTGCATGTGTAAACATGGCAGTGTGTGTGCATGTATAAACATGGCAGGTGTGTGCATGTGTAAACATGGCAAACATGTGTGCATGTGTAAACATGGCAAGCATCATGATGTGACGAAACTTAGACCCACTAAGTTTGAAAAAGTTTCAAAAGCAGTCCCCAGCAGAGTCGCCACTGTGAATACGTGTGTTTGAATTTGAGAATATTCATAGCAACATTAAAATTATGAGAGTCGCCACGCCGTTTTAATTATAGCCAAAACTTTGAGAAAAAGCATTTTTAGTGGGTTCGGGGGTCAAATTACAACAAGAGAAGAATATTGAACGTTATCACTCCTATTGCCCGAATTGATCGGTCTTTCTATCATGATGAATGTGTTAGTAGTGTGTTAGTGATTTAGACCGGATCCGAAGATTGCCTACGTTCCTCTCAATGTGAGAAGCTCAGGTCAGCGTAGTTCGCACATAATTAGAATGTGGAGAGAGAATAGGGATCATGCATAATGAGGAGGGAGGAGAAAGAAACATGCAGGATGATCACATCCTAGAATAATGACTATGCCATCAATGAGATCTCAATAAACATTCATCACATTCATCATGGGAGGATTATTGATCATGGAAGTAATTACCTAAATTTTAGGGTTTAGAAATAGTTCCTAGATCATCCTTGGGTTGATGAACACTAGATCATCATCGGCTATGAAATAACATGCAAACATGAAGATCGCAACCCTAAATATAGCATAAATAAGGTTTTAATCTATGAACACGATGAACATATGAAGAACATATTATGAACATATGAATGAACATGCAATGCATATGAAGAAACTATGAATAAACATGCAAGAACATGAATATTATGAAGAACACATGAATAAACATATTAAGAATATGAATATTATGGATCTAAATTAATAATATGGCAAGAACATGAAGAAAAAGTTAGAAAACTTACCTTTGTTGGCAAGAAATAACCTTGGATCTTCTTGGGATTCTTGAGAGTGTTTTTGGAGGCTTGAATGACTTGATTTGGGAGCAAAATCGTCCCTTAAGAGCTCTCAAATTCGGATCCCCCTAAACCAATAGCATGAGATTGGTTTATATAGTAAACTGAGGGGAAGATCTGATGGTCCAGATCATCCGGGGCGGATGTGGCCGCGTGGCCAATATTGAGGGCGGCGGCGAAAGTGGCCGCGTGGCCATCGTTGCGCGCTGACTTGAAATTCAAGCTAGGGTTTTGTTGTTCATACAAGGCAACCCTAAATGTCCATATTTAATGTTTTCTAGAACATTGAGCTATTTTTGGGAATCCGGGACAAGTCTTTGCAAGGTTTCTAATTCCTATAAAGTCCTTGTATATTTGGGAAAGCCCTAATAAACTCATTTTCAGGTCGGGTACTAACAGGTACATGGAAGCAACACCCGGTGGGACAAGGGGAACATGAGTGATGGGCACATTTTGGTGAGTGGTGGTTTGGAATGTTGGACATGAGGTCCCCACATTTGGGTAAGTTTGAGGGGGCGGGACCCGACTGTACCCTTGAGGCGGCACATTCTCAATTCCTTCTTCGTCAGTGATTTCCACAAAGCCTCTGTCATTTTCAAAAAAAATGGCTACCCCTTTCTGTCTCATGATCTCCATGACCCTATTCTGCATATCCTCGAGGCGTTTTCTGTCATTCTCTTCCCGGGCCCTGGCGGCCTCTAAAGCCTGTACCAACTCTTCCCTGCTAAGACCGTTCGGATCTGTGGCATTGTCACCCCCACTACTACTTCCTGCCGGGCTAGTCATTTGGAAAAACCTCAATGAAGCTGTCGATGAACTGTCCGACTCGGCACTAATCAGGCGATGACCCGGAACTCTGACCCACTTTTTATGCGCTGCGGAGAAGGAGGTTCATTTCAGACTCAGGTATGGACTCGGGTCGGTGTTTGGGGCAAACAGGATTTAGGCTCATGCAACATGAAGGTTTATTATTATTGATTAATTATGTTCACGTTTACTTAAAACTGATTTATTCCTAACTGGTTGGAAAAGATCGCTCTTCTTTTTCACAACTATTCATCAGTGGAGGCCATCACTACGCCTATAGACCCCTCGTTTTTCACCTGTATTGCACGCTCCCAAGGACGGACTATCCCGGGCGAGGGTCCTATAGGGCACGCGGCTTCCACCGATCAAAAGAAATGAACCTAGGGTCTAGTGCATCGTAAAGTTCCCAATACGCGGGTCATCCTAATCATGGTTAAGCCCCAGTCGGGATCGAGACTTTTCTCCGAAGGCTACACCGAAGGCTGCACCGACATTCCGACATGACCTCATTTTGAATGAGGCGTCTCGATTCCTGACCATGGGCTTAAGGATGATCAAAATAACTCGTACATCAGGGCTCGACGACACGGTGTCACCCTATCCTTAGTACATGGCCCTTGCTAATTGTGGTCGTCACTAACACACGAGTTGAAGGCTGGTTAGGCCATGCTTGCATTACATCAAGGAATCATAACTCGGGCATTAATTTGGCCACAATTAGCTTTGATCACGTATCAAGGATGTGGTAACGTGAACTAGACCAAAAACCAACCATAGTCACGGTATTTGTGTGTCACAGACAAGTGTGGTTGACACGGTTCGGAAGGGAAGGTGGGATGGACCCGTGCGCGCATCGAAGGGAACAAGAGCGCCCAACGAGCTGCATCGTGGCATCCACCCCGGGTTTAAAAGGTATTTGGAACGTGCACGGTCAAGTGCGCGTGGTGTGAAGTCATTCTATGCTCCTTTTTGAGTAAAAAGAGAGATTTTCAATTCGTTTTTCGATACCATGAGTATGGCATAAGCAAGATATGAACAAGTATGAACAAGCATGGATTGAGCAATTTATACACAACAAATCAAGGAATATAAGCAAACAAAGACCAAAACTTGTACATGTACCAAGTTGTGCACAACAAAGAATTTTGAATCAAACTTTTGCAAAAGAAATATTTTACATTGAAACCCTTTTGTACAAAGCAATTTATGCACAACAAGAAGACTCAAGAAAAACCCTTACAAAAAGGATTATGCACGATGAGGTTTTGGAAACCATTTTATTGACAAAAGATCATGCATAACCAAGTTTTATTACCTTTCAAAACCATGTTTTGGCCAAAAGAATGAAGGTAATGTGCACAAGTAAGACTGTAAATTTGGAACCTGGACAAGTAGAAGCAGAGGGGCACCCAGAATGTTGCAGCCCTGCACCAAACTGTTAATTGGCAACATTCTGGCCCCTACCCAAAGTAGTCGTACGGCTAAAGCAAGAGGGTGAAATTTTTTCTCAGTTTCTCCAACTTCTGATCATCAAGCCCCAGTTTTTTGTATTTCCAGAACGTATGTACTCAAAACAGTTCAAACAGAAACATCAAACAGACACAAATATGCAAGAAGTCAACTAACGGGAACGGGAGTTTGACCCACACAAAAATGCCCCCGAACCATCTAGAAAGAAGTCCGAAAGCACTCTAATCCCCAGCGGAGTCGCCACTGTAAGGATCCCGCCCCAAAAAAAAACACGAGCACGTTTCAAGGGCGAAATACCAAACGCGGGAACCGGACCAATTTAACGGAGTCGCCACATTTTGTTAATTTTAAACCCAACAAAATGACAAAGGTTTGAGTTCAAAGGTTCGGAGATCAGGTTACAACTTGGGAAGATTTTTTACGTCCTCCCAAGTTGCCTCGGACAAAGCCGAGTCTCCCTTGTTAGTTAACAAAAGTGCATGTGTGTGTGTGTGTTTTAACGGAAAATCTTTATTTTAACTTTTTATTTATCTTTTCAACTGAAAAAGGGTTTGTTTGACAAGAAAACAGAAGACAGAAGGGCAAATTGGTCAATCTCCTCATACGGCCAAAGTAGCCGTACGGATGCGGAGACTACTCCTGGGATTTTACAGTTTGTTCAAGCAACAGTCCAGTTCCAGGCAGAAACAGAGCATTCTGCTTGAACTGGACCAAACTGTTCTGATTCCAGTTTGTTATTCCAACACAAAACAACATTAACAACTCATTCTTATGCCATTTAATCATCAAAGAACCTCCCAAAACAAGAGTTTGGGCATGATCAAAGGCAATCATGGGAGAAAAATGAAAAAGGTGGCCAATATGCCCTTTTGAGCCATAGTGACCATTTGATGAGTAAAGATTGAAACTTTACCATCAAAATGGCTCTTCTAGGCAAGATTAATCCTTTAGGGACAAGAACAAACCATAAATATTGGATCTTTATTACCCAAACTTGGGAATTTTGGGCTAGATCAAGGTGATGAGGATAAAGATTGAGACTTTATCCTCAACATGATCATCATAGCTTAAAATGAGCAAAATGAACAACAAGAGCATCATCCATGACAAGAATGTAAATGAACAATCAACAAACCATGATCAAACTAGGTTTGAACCTCTTCCACACAAAGTATGGAGGGCACCTTTGATCATCTCATGGCTTGGGCTAGGAAATATAAATAATAATAGATATATGTATATTGCTTGAATGGACAAGACTTGCAAGAATGTAAAGATCAACAATAAATGACAAGATCAAAGATAAATAGAGTTCTTAGATGAAGAGAAGGGAGGGGGAGAAGGTGGCTTTACCTATCTTGGTTTAGGCCAATCTTCCTTTCTCTCTTTCACTCTTTGTTCACTCTTACTTACACTATTCTGAGGTGAATTCGACAGAGTAACCTTAGTTCTAATGTTTCTCCCCCCCCCCTCTGAAATGATCAGCAAGGGGTTCTATTTATAGGGACTGAGGGTGCCTAAACCAGCCGTACAGCTAGGCCCCTCTAGTACCCAAAGCATCCGTACGGCTCAGCCTGGCGAGCTTCTGGATTTTTCCAATTTTATACCAGAGTAGTCCTGGAATTTATAGCTTATCCTAGGGAGGTCCTGGCCTATTAGCTTATCCCTGAAACGGTGCTAAGGCTACCTCTAAGATAGGTCGGTTTCAGATTGGGGTACTTACACCATGGCACCCTGAAGAGCCTGCCAGAATCGAGAAGTAAAACGAGGATCTCTGTCAGATACAATACTCACAGGAACCCCATGCAGTCGAACAATCTCCTGAACATACAAAGATGCCAACTGAGACAATGAATATCCCATGGAAACAGACAAGAAGTGAGCTGACTTGGTCAGTCTATCCACTATAACCCAAACAGCATCATGGCCTCGTCTGGTACGTGGCAAACCAGTCACAAAATCCATAGTAATATGCTCCCATTTCCACTCTGGAATTTCTAATGGTTGCAACAAATCTGCTGGACTTTGATGTTCCACTTTTACTTGTTGACAAGTCAAACATTTGGACACATACTCAGCAATTTCTCTTTTCATGTTATTCCACCAGAAATGTTTCTTCAAGTCTTGGTACATTTTAGTACTTCCAGGATGAATAGTATACTTGGCTTTGTGAGCCTCTTCAAGAATTCTCTTCTTAATCTCAAGATCAACTGGAATACAAACTTGGCCTCGAAAGGTAAGAATTCCATCATTATTGAAAGAAAAATCTGGTTGCTTTCCTTCATTCATTCCACTAATGATTTTCTGCAATTCAGAGTCAGTTACCTGAACTTCTTTGACCTGTTGGAGTAAATCTGAAGTAGCCTTTATATTAGCAAAAATAACTCCATGATTTGATTCACTAGGACTCCAATCACACAAGTCTTCTAACAATTTCCATTCACGAATCATCAAGCAAGAAATATAAGTCTTTCTGCTCAGTGCATCTGCCACAATATTTGCTTTTCCTGGATGATAAAGGATAGTACAATCATGATCCTTCAATTTCTCCATCCATCTACGTTGTCTCATGTTAAGCTCTTTCTGAGAAAACAAGTACTTCAAGCTTTTGTGATCAGTAAAGACTGCAAATTTGGTTCCATACAAGTAATGCCTCCATTTATGTAAAGCAAAAATAATCGCAGCCAACTCTAAAACATGAGTAGGATAGTTCTTTTCATAAGGAGATAATTTTCGAGAAGCATAAGCTATTACCTTGCCATCTTGCATTAAAACACAACCCAATCCTTCTTTAGAAGCATCAGTATATACCATGAAATTCTCAGAACCACTAGGCAAAGCCAAGACTGGAGTTGTAGTTAAGCGCCTTTTCAACTCTTGAAAACTTGCTTCACATTTGTCATTCCACTCAAAAGAAATAGCTTTTCGAGTCATATTAGTCAATGGAGTATCAATCTTGGAGAATCCCTCAATGAATCTCCGATAATAACTAGCCAAGCCCAAGAAACTACGGATCTCTGTCACTGTAGTTGGACTTTTCCAGTTTACAACTGCTTTAACTTTGGAAGGATCTACTGCATACCAGTAGCAGACACAACATGTCCCAAGAATGAAACCTCTTCTAACCAGAAAGCACATTTGCTGAATTTTTGCAAATAATTGTTTCTCGCGAAGAACTTGCAATACTATTCTGAGATGTTGTTCATGCTCAGCCCGTGATTTAGAATACACCAGAATATCATCAATGAATACCACCACGAAACAATCAAGATATGGCTTGAAGATACGGTTCATCAAATCCATAAATATAGCTGGAGCATTTGTCAAACCGAATGGCATAACAATAAACTCATAATGCCCATACCTGGTACGAAAAGTTGTCTTTGGTATATCCTCAGATTTGATTTTCAACTGATGATAACCACTTCTCAAGTCAAGCTTCGAGTACACTACTGAACCCTGAAGTTGATCAAAAAAGTCATCAATATGAGGTAACGGATATTTGTTCTTTATGGTTACCTGATTAAGATCTCTGTAATCAATACACTATCGCAGAGTCCCATCTTTCTTTCTGACAAATAACACTGGTGCACCCCACGGTGATACACTAGGCCTGATGAAGCCCCTTTCAAGTAATTCCTCAAGCTGTGTTTTTAATTCTCTCAACTCAGCTGGAGCCATTCTATAAGGTGCTTTAGAGATTGGTGCTGTACCTGGTAATAACTCAATACAGAACTCAAGCTCTCGATCATGTGGCATGCTATACTCAGAAGAGAACACATCTGAAAATTCAGACACAACAGGAATATCTTCCATCTTAGGAACAGATAAACTCTGGTCAAGCACACATGCGAGATACCCGGCACAAACCACGAGATAAAAGTTTTCTAGCTTTTAAAGCATAATAACACGTATAGCACATAAAGGCCTATCACCTTTAAAGGTACAATCAGGCAAACCAGGGATAGAAAAAGTTACTACTTTTCTATAACAATCAACAGATGCATGATGCACATATAGCCAATCCATGCCAAGAATCACTTCAAAGTCCCTTACAGGTAACACGACTAGGTCAGCAAGAAGGGCATGATCACCCACAAGAACCTCACATTTCTTGTAAACCTCAGAAGCAAACATGCAATCTCCCATAGGGGAAGATACTTCTAGCACATAAGGCATAGAATCGGGAAGAACATGCAAATGCGACATAAAATGAGATGCCACATAAGAATGAGATGAGCTTGGATCTATCAAGACTCGCGCTCTCGTACTAGAAAGTAATATAGTACCTCCTATAACCGCAGAAGACTCAGCTACACCCTGCTGATCTAGAGCAAACACTCGACCCTGAACTTTAGGTCGACCCCCACTATCTCTCTTAATACCTGAGGCATGTTGACTTGTACCCCCAACTTGACTTCCTTTGCCTTAGGAAAATTCTTGATAAAGTGCCCAGTTTCACCACAAGATAAACATTTTCCTTGCTTTAGCCAACACTTGTCTTCAGAATGGCCTTCTTTCGAACAATAACCACATACTCTCCTGGGACCTTGGACTGTTGTCCTCGAACCAGTTGATACACTACCTTTACTTTCAGATGGCTGTCGGAATCGACGATCTTTGCGGCTAGATTTACCACCCGTAGAACCAGATCCCTGTGCTTTCTCTGATACACGACCAGTCATGGTTGTTCCCAACTTCACCTTGTGTTCTTCAATGTCATTTTCAATAGCATAAGCCTTCTCCACTGCTTGATGATAACTAGTAAGCTGTAAAGAAAGAAGTTGCTTCCTATACTCAGTCCTCAACCCCTTCACAAACCTCTGTGCCTTCTTGGCTTCATTTGGAACTAAGTGATCACAATACCTAGCCAATTCTATAAACTTGGTTGAGTATTGCCCCACCGTCAAACTTCCCTGCTCCAAATTAAGAAATTCCATCTCCTTTCTGTCTTGAACCACTGTTGGAATAAACTGTGACTTGAATGCTTTAAGAAAATTCTCCCAAGTCTGTGGTACTCCTTCCAGTTCCCAGCTTTTATTCAACACTTGCCACCAATGTTCAGCGGCTTTCTCAAGTTTAAAGGTTGCAAAGGTTACCTTATCACCACCTGCACATCTCAAGGCTGTAAAGATCTTCTCAATACTTTCAATCCACTCCTCAGCCTTCTTAGCATCAAATTCCCCGTCAAAGCTACGAGGTTTCAACTTCAAGAACCTTGTAAGTCGATTAGGATAATCCCAGTCTATATTATCAACCATCTCTTCTTGAGGAGTTATAGATCTCAGCTGATTACTGCCACTTGTACCTTCAGAACTCATTGTACCTGTAGGTAAACACTCAGCGTTAATAACACCCCAAGACTAACCCATACCTAGGCCATAGACCCTATCCAGACTTAGAGCAAACCAAGGTAGCTAAAAAGGGTAGCTAAACCAGGGTGGCTCTGATACCAACCTGACACGCCCCCAGGTCCCGGGATCCCCTAATAGAACCTCGAACCTGGATGCGCGTGACTAACAAGAATCAAGAACTAACAACAAACTGGATGACAACTGTTTAACAAACTGACATGATATATATACTCTAGAGTAAGGAGCTAAGATAGCTCACACCACGAGTTCTAGACAAGAAAATTTAAACCAACATGATTATACATAGCGGAAACATGCCTAGCACATATGCTGGCATTACATGATGTCTAAAGAAAACAAGAGACAACAAGTCTACCCAAAAATACTGAGTTACAAAACCCATAATACATCATCCTCACCAAAGTGTAAAAGGACCACAATTCCCAAAAGAATAACCACCTGCGTAATAAGATCCCTGCTATGTCGAGCCTCACTGCGCACTATCACTAGCCTTCCTTTGATCTAAGGAAAACAAATAAACAAGGAACGGGGTGAGATAAATCTCAGTAAGCTATTAGATGCAACTACATGACATGTTATCATGCAATTCAAGTAGATACTCAAGTAATCATATATCAAGTATCATCAAGTAACAAGTATATGAGAGGCTAAGCTACTCATCAAGTAGCACAAAAGGCTAAACAAGCAAGTTATAAAGGATATTGTTTCCTTCCTTATTCCTCCCAAGAATACCATTGTTGTCGTAACTTTTATTACTTTGAAAAATCACGATCAATATCAAGAAACTGCTTATTCAGTATATATCAGAAGACCCGGTAACCAGTGTCATTCCCAAGATCAAGACTCACGAGGTGTTCAAGAGTTTAGCATTCACTTAAGTCAGGCGTATTGCTCCAACCAAGGAAGCTATGCCCTTACTATGGCCGGTAGTAAGAGGTCAAGCGTAAATACATAGGGACCCAATTATCACTTAAGCCCCAGCTCTCGCGATAAGCGTGAACCTATATATTTCCGAACAAGCAAGGAGAACCAGCTGGACTCACACAAGAATGTACAAGTAGGTATTTACTTGAACTACGGGAGAAGAACTAATCCAAAAGTAGTGGAATAGCTCAACAAGGAACATGCTTCAAGTAATCAAGAAGTCACCTTGTTATCAAGCAACTATATGCAATGTTTGCACACACACAACAAGAACATGTCTCATATAAGTTAGTGCTTGTTCATAGCACTTTCTAGTCCATTACCATACATATGTATTGGAATCAAGTTATGTACAAGATTTTATTATCTTATATTCAAGTCTTAATCCAATTCTTTGGATGTTCAAGCATGTACAAAATTTTATTGTCTTATACTTCAAGTTATAACTACAATATTTGGACATTCAAGCATGTATAAGAGTTATACATTTACTCTTACAAAATCCTAATCCTATTCTTAGGATGTTCAAGTCTAAAACTTTGTTCTAATGCCCCCAAGGTGCACAAACATTGGTTTCAAGACAAGTATAACACATTAGTGCTTGTTCATAGCACTTTCTAGACATAAAGAAGAGTTACTACTCTTATACTTAAGTTCTCATTCTAATTCAATGAGCACTCATGTTCAAGACCAAGTTTTAATGCCCCAAAAGGTACATATACACTTGCTAGGACATCTTATACTAAGGCTCTATGCCTTAGGAGGGATAAACTTTCATCTCCATTTAGTTTAAAACACTTTTGTGAAACAGGGGTTCTGGGCGGTCGCCCAACCCCCAGCCTGGGCGGTCGCCCAAGATCACATTTTTTTTGAAACCCAAGTCTGATGATATGGGCGGTCGCCCAAGGCCTAATCCATCAAAAACCCAATTTCTTTCCCAGGCTTAGAATTCTCCGTCCCAAGCGTAGGAGTAACTTTTTACTAACATTTTTAACATACCCAAAAGTGCATAACATTATCAATTCACCTATTTCAAGTTCTTTCATTATTTTTACACAGAGGGTTATACTCCCTCTGTCCCAAAATTACAAGTATCACAAAAATTGCCCCAAACACGAAATTGACAAGCACAAGTATAAAAAATAACATATATAAATGTTATTACAAGCAAGGGGGAGCTAATAACTTACCTAGTCCGAAATCAAGGTTACCCAAATAAATTTCTGTTCGGCCTGGAACGCTCTATTCAACGCCACGAATATTTATTCGGGATCAAAATCAAGAACAGAGGGATAATTAAGCTCGAGGAGTCGAGAATAGGGTAAAACTCTAACCCTAACTTTGAAACAGAGGAAAGAACGAGAAGTTTTTCAAGGAAAATGATTCAGAGAAGGAAGCAACATAAGTTTTATCCTTTCAACTTTCAAAAATGACACTTAGGCCCCTCAAGTTTCACTTTTAACAAAAAGACCCCTAAAGTCAAATTTTCACAAATGACCCAAAAGTCAAAACTAGACATTTAACCACCTTAATGTTCTAAAGCAGTTAAGAATTTAACCCAAGTGAAACTAACACATCATATGCAAGTTCAAGAATTTAACAAGTAAGTCACATATTTAACAAGAAATAGGATGGGCGTTACAATTCATGTACAAAAGGAACCAAATAAATAATTTCTTATTTATTTGGAATGTTGGATCATGTGCTTCGAGACCATCTTCATGAATTGGAAAGGCTCTAGGCTGATCCTTTAATGGAATCACACTACTTCAAAGCAAAGAAAGAGATGAGAAGATAGAAAACAAAGAAATTTAGCTAAGCGTTCTTCGAGTATCCTATGGATGGCCTTGACTAAAGGCCTTAATGATCCAAAGAACTTGACTTGAATGGTGTTATGGAGTTGTCAATTTCGTGGGTGAGGGAGAGAGGTTGATTATGAGAACCTTCTTGATCAGATTTTGAGTGGTTTTTGGGTGAATGACCATTCTAGAGGTTTTTAGTTCAAGAACCTCTATATTTATAGGATTTCTTGACCTAGGGATCAAGCCAATGAGGTAAGTTTGGATGGGAATCAAAGACTTGATTTCCAATGAGGTATTTTTGGACTCTAGGATCACTCATCAGATTTTTCCCGGATTGCATGAGTGTTTGCCAAGAAACGGGGTTGAGATCAACAAGAAAACTTCTGAAACCCGACTGTCAAATGTCTCGTACGAGACATCTTGTGTTTGAATCACAAAAATGCCCTTTTCTCAAGTTTTAATGTTCATTTTGGCCCCTAACTAACGAAGTCAGTCAGAAACTTAACGAAACATGTCAAACTTAACGAGTTTCGACCCAAATCAAAGGCGAGACACAGAAGTAGTGTGATTATGAATGAGCGTTCAAAATGGGGTGTCTACACCTATATTTCATACCAATCATTTAAGGGATAATTATTGTATTTCATAAATACTCCCACTAAATTATATAACCTTCATATACAACAATTGTATAATATAATTTATGTGGGCTAAGATCCATATTTCACCCAATTTTGAGTCGGCTGGGGCACGACTGCTCAAAACCACGTTATCTAGGTAGATAACTCTTATCAATCACATCATATGTGACTCTTATATCTTTTATGAGATTGTTTTAGACATCCAATGTCAAACATGTTTTAATCTCTTCTTGTGCCTTAGGCCCAAAACTGTTTTGATAGCTTAATTAAGTCAAACCTTGTTAAACGTATAAGAAACTCTAATTCACTCATCTTGCTCATACACCGATAGAATCAATGCAGCTCGCTAAGGTGTAGCCTTCACAAAACTACATGGTGTACTCACAAGTGTTTTAATAATGGATTGGCACATGACTTAAATTTTCAAGAAGGTTCTTTCATATAGCATCGCACATAACAAAGGTATAATTAATCCAATTAATTAATGAACGGATACTATGTGAATATAATTATGAATTTTAGTTTTTCATAGAGTCCTACTCTTGGTATAATACGTTTTGAATAATGAATTCTTTCATAGAGTCCAACTCTATTAAGAATACATTACTTCATAGAATCTAATTCCATGAACAATACGTATTCTACAATGCATCTCCAAGTCTGAAAAACACAAATTCAGAAATCTACACTGCACGCGAACTGCACGAAAAATCAGCATGAATTCGTGCATTGCACGTGCATTGCACGCGAACTGCATGAAAATTCTGGACGAAAATTCTTCACAAAAACGTGCATTGCACGCGAACCGCACGATTGCAATTTATCAAATCTTGATCCTTTAAGAATTCAATTATTCATGGTAATCAAATTATCATGAACATCAAACCCTAAGAACAAACAATTTGTTCTTCAAGATCAAGAATCATCAACTCAATAATCATATTAAAGAGATTGATGATCCAATAAATAGATTAATCATATTAATCATGCAAATTGAAAACCTTATTCATAATCATACTATATCATATATAATTGTTTCTCCAAACAACTCACATAAATCATTTATTCTAAATTCTCATCATGCTAGATCATATAATCAAATCATATATTTAACATGATAATATTAAAATAACCATACATGAACGGGGCTCTGATTGTTGGAACAATTCTTTATATCCCTGAATGCCACGCTCATTTTCAGAATAAGAATGAGGAAGAAGATGAAGGCGGAAGCAAAATAATACCTGTTGAATCCATTACAGATGTTGTAGGGAGAATAAGAAGAAGAAGAAGAATTAAGGGGACGGAGTTCTTCTAAATGATTGTGCCTTTTCTCTCTAATGTCTCTAGCAATATGAAGATTATTTAGGAGAGAAAATAAAATGAATGGAGTGATTTCTAGGGTTGATGGAGAACCCTTTATATATGAAACCAAAAGGCACCTCATTTAGGGACTACACCCTTTCAACCTTTAGTGATGTTAAATTACCACTTTGCCCATCAAAAATAGGTAATATTACATCCAGGAATTCTACACATTATTTTAATTCACTACACTTTATATTAACATTATAGGTATGATTTTATGTATGGAATTACTAAATGACTTGTGTTGCAAGCCATGTCCCAACAATCTCCCACTTGGGTTGCAAAACAAAGTCCTTCCTTTAAATCATAAATATAACACAAATGACAACCCTAATGTGCGCACTTTATTGTCATTTATAACAATCTCGTCCATTAGCCATACAAGTATAGGACTAAAGGGGCAGTCGTTGTAATTGATTTGCAACTAAACCCACAATAATCATGTATACAAATCCAACTAAATGACATAGATCAAAATTATAGATGTGTAGCATGGAATCATAATGAATATATACATATTCTTCCAACTAGTCCAACTTAACCAAATGAGATAAAAAATAATAGAACAATTAATGAAGTACAACACAAAACTCCCACTAAATTAAATGTTATCAAATTGTTACACCCATATGAGCAACATGCTCGTGAAACACTAGAGATGACAACGTTTCATAAATGGATCCGTTAAATTATGGAGTTTGTTCTAATAAGTTGTATTTCTCTGTTCATTTGGTACTATTTTCTTTATAACAAGATACTTAATGTCTAAATCCATAAACCTTTTGTTAGAGTACGGAACTGCTACCTGATAGTCATATCTTAATTGGTCTTTCGACACTTGTTTTGACAAATCACAGTCCATTAAAACTTATGTAGCCATGTAATTTTAACAAATATCGGAATACCAAATGATCTCAAGATTATCCGATTAAAAATAGGCATGTAGATCTTTGTGTTTTGTAAATACTATATCATTCTTTTGGCTACTACTTAATGTTCTTTCTGGATTGCTTTGGTATTGATCAAGCATCCCAACATTGAATGCAAGACTTACGCATTTATTAAGCTTTCTTACTGCTGATGCAAAGAGGGATATTTTCTATATACTTGGATTCATAATTAACTTTAGGACACTGTTTGAGACTAAGCATGTCTCCTTTAAAATTAGGGGTGTCAAGTGGTTTATAGTTTTGCATGCTATACCTTTTGTAATACCTTTTCTATATAGGCCTTTTGTGATAATCCCAAAATACTCCGTGAATACTCACAGTGAACTTGGATTCCTAATACAAAAGGATGCCTCACCAAGAATTTTCATTCCGAATAAATTTCTTAGTTTCCTTATTAAGGTTTAAAACATTACTAGCAAGCAAATATTACCCACATATAAGACCAAAATTATAATTTTTACTCCCACTGAACTTATGGTATACACAATATATATCAAGATTCATTTCAAACCAAATGAATGAATAACTTGATTAAATTCTAAATACCATTAATGAGAAGTTTGCTTAAGTCATAAATGAATTTCTCCATATGGATAGTTTGCTTAATGTCTCCATTAAGAAAAGTTCTCTTAATATCCATTTGATGAAGCTTAAGACACAAATTGCTACTAGTGCCATAATGATTTTAAAAGGGTTTTTAGAAGATACCGGGAAATGTTTCTTTCTTGATAATTAATGCCTTTCTTATGAGTTGAAAATTCTTTAGCAACTAGATGGGTCTTTATATATTTCAACATTACTTTTGTGAATCCTTTTAGGTCTTAGAGACCCATTTATAGGTTTCACATCTTTAGGTAATGTAAAAAGATCCCAAAAGTTGTTATCTTTCAAAGATTTAAACTCTTTATATATGGTATTAATCTACTTATGAGAATTAGAACTATTAATGGCTTTATGGTAGATGAATGGCTCATCTCCCACTAAACCTATGTGTCCTTAATTTCTCGGTAAGATACATCTCATAATTATCCGGTATTGCAATCCTTCTTACTCTATTGTATCTCTTTAAGGGCACTGGTTCTTACTAATTCTGAGGTTGTTGAATTTCCTTCTTATGATCAACATTTTCATGTTGTTCAATATTTATAGGGAAACCATATTTATTTTGAATTGTATGTTCTTCTTGAATATCAAGTACAAAATTTGAAATCCAATTGGAACTTATGGAAGAGGTGAAGAAATGGATGCCTCTTCTTTTTCGAATTCAAAATATTACACCTAATCTCCCACTAAATTCAACATCCTCAAAGAACCTAGCTTTTCTCGTTTCAAAATGTTCAAATTTTTGGGTTGTAAAATTTATATATCCCCTAGATCTTTCGGCTAACCTCATGAATAACTACTAACAATCTTATGTCTAACTTGCCCTTAGTAGACTTATAAGGTCTACCCTTATGTTAGACAACCCCATAAATGAAGATGATTTAAGGACGTGTTCCTTAGTCGTCCCAAAATCATAAAGGGTTTTTATTAGTAGCTTAGAGGGAGCTTTAATGAGAATAAGGGCTGCGGTTTTAATGTATCGCCCATAATGAGTGAGGTAAAAGAAGCACAAAACATGCTTATTACCATTTCTTTAAGGATTTTATCATGTCTCTTGTGTACATCATTCATGCTAGGCGTACCCGGCTTAATGTAGATGGAGACAATCCCACACTCTTCAAAATAGCGAGTAAAAAGGACCTAGACGTTGTTCCCTTTAACAATCATTCCAACCATGATATACTCTATCATGATTGGACCTAATGTTCAGTCTTTCAAAGTTGATTTCCAACTTGACCTCATAAGACTTGAAAACGTCCATAACTTGAGTCTTTGCATGAAGTAATAAATGCATCCATATTGAGAGTAGTCATTTATAAACGTAATAATTATTGTTGACCTTTCCTTGAAGGAATAATGAATGGCCCACAATGTTCATATGTATTAGTTTTAAAGACACTTGATACTCTCGAGAATACTATTCTTTTAATGTTTGTAAATTTCCTTTAAGGCATTTAATGCAAAAGTATTTTCCAAAATATCAAGTTTGTTTAAGATTTTCTTTAACATAAGCTTATCAATTTTCCTTTTGGAAATATGACCCAAATGCCTATGCCTTAATGAAAAATAAAATAAAATTTACTTGATAACTTTTGCTTTCTAGTTTTGGTTTCATTATTAAGGGACACATTTATTGCTTGAATAATGTCAAGTGAAGAAAGAATACTTGACAAAGTACTAGTGCCAACAACCTTTAGAATTAAAATAGAGATCATACTTATTATTAATGAACAAGAGTGACCTTCCTTGTCCAATATTGTGATAAGTATCATAATTCCATTTAAATGATGGTACAATAAATATATTATTTAATACAAAATAATACTTAGTACTTAACAATAATTTAAATGATCCTTATGCCTATAACTCTAACCGGATTCCTAGTTTCCATATAGATGAATTTCTTCATCTTTACTAGGTCTTCGGTAATTTAGGCAATCCTACTTGAACATCCTTATGTGATTGGTTTCACCAAAATCCAATCACCATGTAAATGTAGGAACTGAAACCAAATTAGCCTTAATACAATACAAACAAGACCAAATGATATACCTCGAACGCCAAGCGTGAGACTTAGGATAATCGAACTTCATGTTAGTAAGGTCCTTGCAAAAGAAACATTTCTTTTCTTTATGATCATGAGATGATCCCTTAAGCTTCTTTTTACTTGCAACCACATTTTCTTTCTCTCTTCTTTTGTCCCATGAGAAAAGGTAGATACTAAATGAGTACCTTTAGTTCTAAATTATTCTTAACTTATCTTCTTCTTGTGTCATAAGTGAAATTAATTCATTAATATTTCACTTGTCCTTTTGACATTGATAGGTCACTTCAAAGCAACCAAACCAAGGAAGAAAGATTAAAACTAAATGCACAAGAATATCATCTGATATCCTTAACTTAAGTGCCTTTTCGTTTCGTCAATAGATGAACTATTTCTAAAATGTACTCCCTTAAATTCCCGGTACCCTTTATACCTTATGGAAACAAGTTTCCTCATGGGTATCAAGGAATGTTTGTAGCATCAATATCCTCGGAGACACCGTCCAAAAGGTCTCTGGGACAATATTCTTTATGATCAGTAGGCTTACGCGGTTAGAGCGTGTCACTTCTCAGCACTCAAGCAATAAGAAGAGAAACGGATCCTTTAATGCGAGTTCTAAATAGCCCAAGATTATAATTATTTATTTTCCAAGTTTTATAATTAGTCCCACATTGCAACGGTACTCATAGCAGTAATTACAGATGAAGCAATAAACAAATTTGTTGGAATTTTGAGAACAAGAATGAATACAAAACATAAATAAGAAACTACACAATAAATAATGATTAATTATATCAATGAAATCCATCAACAAGACAATCAACATGACATCAAAACTAATCTTTGGATTGCGAGTTGACTCATAAATGATTGCCTTAGGCAACAAGTAATTTGAACTTATATTTTAATAAATACTTAATCTTCCTTTGGGCCAACATAAGTACCTAAGAAAATAACCTAATGTTTATTTTACTTGTTACCACATAAATGCCCAAGTTTAGTCAAATGTCAAGATCTTCTTTGGAAAATTCAAGCCATTCACATATCAACTTAAACATCCAACACTTTACAATTTTAGGGTTTAAATAACGTAAATCACTTAGGCGACAATATTATTTAAACAATGAATAAAATTGTCAAAGCATATAATTAATCAAGGACTTTAAGGTTTGAAAATAATTATGGTTTTGTTCAAAAGGGGAAACAAAATTGTGCAACATCTTTAAAAAGGCAAAAATCCTGTGAATATGCGCGACCGGGCAATGCCTAATACCCGACCGGGCAATATACAATGCCCGACCGGGCGGAACCAAAGACCCGACCGGGCAAACACATTTAGTCCAACCGGGTCTTTTCTTGAGGTCCGACCGGGCAGAACATAAGACCCGACCGGGCGGAACATAATACCCGACCGGGCTAAAGCCACCGTTTCATGCATTTTTGCTGCACTTTTTCCATATTTTGTTCCAAAAGGCATGAATAACAAGTAGATCCACATGGTATGTACTTAAAACATAAAACCATGTTACTTAGGATAATCTTGCTTTTAAAATTAATGGAATCAAGTAAGTAGATCCACATGGTATGTACTTAAAACATAAAACCATGTTATGAAGGGATAGTCTAACTTGAACTATTTTAATTTAATGAGAAGCCTTTATATATGAAACCAAAAGGCACCTCATTTAGGGACTACACCCTTTCAACCTTTAGTGATGTTAAATTACCACTTTGCCCATCAAAAATAGGTAATATTACATCCAGGAATTCTACACATTATTTTAATTCACTACACTTTATATTAACATTATAGGTATGATTTCATGTATGGAATTACTAAATGACTTGTGTTGAAAGCCATGTCCCAACACTGATACCACTGTTGGGTTTTGAGGCAACCTGCGCAGCGGAAGACGGCAAAAGAACTCGACAAAACCCATTAGCCCATGGATCCATTCATGATGATTAAATTAATAGCAAGATGAATTTAGAATACTGACCGTTGTTGTGCATTTAATGTTTTTGCATCTTCAAATCTTCAAGTCTTCAAGCTTTAGATTTGATCTCCTCGTTTTTCGCGTTCTTTGGATCACGATCACAGGAACACGAACTCGAGATGCTAAAGGAAGCACCCTCTATGTTTATCCACATGCGAACGAATATCTACAACCATTCTAGATCTGGATTGCTAGACTCATTAGAAAACAAGCTTTTCTAATCTTCAAAGGCTATATAAATTAATGGGTGTTCTTGAGCTTTTGATTCTCAATCTAAACTCAAGAATGTGTTTCTCAAACACATGGAGGCTACCAATAATGATACAATATCAATTAGGTCAATACCTTGTAAAGAGAGATGTATTTAAACTCAAAAGTCCTAAACCCTTTAGGAAATTATGTCAAAATCCCGTCAAAAACCGAATCAGGAAAAACTGGCCCGAAACCCACTTTGCCCGACCGAGTCAAGGCAATGGTCCGGCCGGGTCCTATGAGAGGTCCGACCCCATCCCAGAAAATCTGATTTTCTGTTTTTCTTGATTTTGATTTTTACGCTCTTTACGAAAATCCAATTTTAGCCCTTTTGTAAATTCGGTCTTTTGTGTGTGTGACCCCATAGGATTATATTAAGTTGGCAATGAGTCAAACTAAGGTCAAACCCATAAGTCATGAGAGGACTCTAGCAAGCCATCATGAATACCCAATTAATATAACTTAACGAAGTTCGTTTATCCTCATAGAACATATCACAATCCTTTTGTCACGCGATATCATATTCAACATAAATCATGGTCCATGTCAACTTATCTCATTCAATGCTTTCTCGATCCCGAGTAGATTGATATGAGCAAATGACATTGAACACTTCAATTCATTTGAGCGTGGCCACGCATTTCATCAATCTCACTCTTCGAGTGGCCTAAACAGATATCTCTCTTGAGGGAGGGACAAATTCCATCTTGACTTATCATTCTTCCCTACAAGAATCCGATTATGCCAATTATAGCCTTTATGACTACCTGATTAAGGGTAGCGGTTGACTATGTCAAACATAATGTTCATCATGTGGAAGACCATGATAATCTCAGGTCTAAGGATATCAAATGATATAAATATATGAAATTTAATTATAACATTTGACCATGACATAAATCTCATAGGCGGGTCATGTCTAGTACTTGTTCACCAACAAGTACCCATAGGTTTAATTTGTATCACATACACATGATCATCATATGATCATCGATTAAACTTATACTAGTCCTTCATAAGTACTAGGGATGGGTATTATTATAATAAACATGTAAAACATATAATAATCCAAGGTTGCTATCTCCATAACAAATAAGAACATGACATAACATAAGGCCTTTCTTAAGGGCCTAGGGCATAATCTCCAACAAAACGAACTTTGATAAGTTATATTAATTGAGTAATCATGATGGATTGCTAGAGTCCGCTCATGATTTATGAGAACAAATGTGTTTGATCTCATTTCCAACTTAATATAATCCTATGGGGTCACACGTAAAAGAACGAATTTGCAAAAATTGGAAAATGCGGAAAAGCTGAAAAATCTGGTTCCAGCACTAGATCCGGCTGGACCCAAGGCATGACCCGGTCGGACCTCACCTTGGTCCAGGTGGACCCTGGTCTTGACCCGGGCAGACCTACTGGCTTCGGTACCAAGATTTTCTGCTCCGATTTTGACGTGATTTTGACATATATACCTAAAGGGTTTAGGACTAATGAGTACAAAAACCCCTCTCAAAAGCCGTAATTAGTTTGGCTTTATATAGATCATTATTGGTAGCCTCCATATGTTTGAGAAATATATTCTTGAGTTTAGATTGAGAATCAAAAGCTCAAGAACACCAATAAATTCATGTAGCCTTTGAAGATTTGAAAAGTGTGTTTTCTAATAATTTGATCTAGAAATCCAGATCTAGAATTGTTCTAGATATTCATTCGCATGTGGATACCATAGAGGGTGCTTCCTTTAGTATCTTCAAGTTCTTGTTCCTAAAGTGATTTGAAGAACGTGGAGAAGATCAAATCATAAAGCTTGAAGATTTGAATATTCAAAATTTTAAACGCATAACAACGGTTAGTATTCTAAATTCATCTCGTATTTAATTTAATCATCATGAACGGATTCCGGGCTCTTGGGTTTTGTTCTTTTATTCATATGTTGTTTCCGCTGCGCATGATCCCTCAAAACCAGACAAGTAGAACTCATTTAGAGAATTAGTAGAATTCAATGGAATTCTCACTAGTTTTAAGCATATTGTTGCATTGTGTCTCCTTCAAAGTCCGGAAGTTCCAAACACAATTTTGCTGGTAGGGGTCTTGATTTGAAGTGCTTCCATCAAGACTTGAAAAGTCGTTTTACTTTACGAGAGGATTGCCGCTAAACCATTAGCACCAGTGCCGGGCGAATTCTTCTTACGGAGATTGTGCTACACAAGACTCGACTTCTAGTTAATAATTCGTTTATTATTTTACGTCCCTGTTTTTCTGGTTCATTTTATATTTTTCCTCATCATTTATTTTTTGGTTTATATTATATTTGCCATTCCATTATATTCAAGAAAACCATTATTTATTGATTATAATTTTCCTAACAGCTTCTTCCGAGAGCTTGTGAGAATACCTAGATCCATCTCATAGAAGAGACGGGTCGACCCATGACCCGTGTACAACATTCTTCGCGAAGCGTAAGATCCCAACCCATGTTCCACTCAAAATCTGCCACGTGGTAGTGACCAATTGGCCCAAAAAAATAAAAAAAAATCCCATAAAAAAAAATCGCTTTTTTTTAACTATTTTTTTCATTTGCCAAAAGTAATACTTAGTATAACTAAATGTAACAACTGTGTTACTTATAAAGTAACATTGTTTATAAGTAAACGTAATACCAGTTTTACAAAAAAAAATAGCTCATTTTACTCATCTTTTAACCGTAATACTAACTATAAATACGTGTAACACTGATGTGGCGGATTTTGTATATGTTAATTCCCTTATTTTCCTATGTATTTTGGTTCATTTTCATGTACTTTAGACTAGTTTTGATGTAACATGGGATATTTATGTAATGGTTGGGCTTTAATGTAATCTGGGGGTAGTTTAATCTTTTTATTGGTTATCCGGATGTATTATTTCATGAGCTTCAAAGTCATATTCCAAAAAGTCAAGAATAGTCAAAGTCAAGGCAAAGTCAAAGTCAACCGAAGCGGGGGAGTATAGGTTCAAACTGCAATTTTTGGAAGTTGAGGTGCTGTTCTGCATTGTTGAAAAGTCCAGGGATTGATGTGAAGAATTAAAAGACTGCAGGGTCCAAACTGCAAATAACTAAAACTTTAGGGGCTTAAATGCAAATTGTGAAAATGGCCCTCCGTCCGTACGTGAGTCAGCGGATTGGTGATGAATTGGTTTTTTGATTTTTATTTTCTTTTTTTTATTATTATTCTTTTTCATTATCCCTTAAGTGAGTTTTAATTAGAAAATAATTAGGATTAGTTTGGAAGGAGAAGATTAGATTAGGTCGACTCTTTTTTTAGGAGGGGACTACGTACTTTTATTTTCTTCTTCTCTTTTCTCTCGGGTGTTGAGCTTTTCCATGGAGAACTAAACTCCATTACTTTGGACTTGAGATCTTGATCCGGGTTTTTTTTATTTCTATTGAGGTATTTCTTTTTCCTAATTAATTCTTGTTCATAATCTTGCTTGTATTGATTTAGATTGATTTCTAGGGTTTGTGGATTTGGCCAATTCACTTGTCCTCTTTATTGATCTTTGCTAGATTACTCGTTCTGTGCCAGAATTAGGGTTTTCATTGTAGCATCTTCACGAATTGTGTATGTGCCATAGCAATTCAGGAAGTAGGCAAGATTAGACGATTATCTAATTAACCTTAGAAAGCGTTCTTGATTTTAGTCTCTTAAAACATCATCAATTAATCTTTAGACCTTTTCTGTGCCAGTTTAGGTTTAATTTTAATTAGGGTTTATAGTGAGTGTGCCACTTCTATAAACTATACTGAAAGAAGAGACAGAGATTGAAATACATCTCGTAATCAAGTGAATAAAATTTACGGAGAAAAGAATTATTAGTGATATTAGAATTAAAATCCGGTGACAGTATCAAGTCTGAAATTTCTTTAATTTATTGTTTCAAACACTTAATTTATTTTTCACGTCTTAGGAATTAATTCAATCAATTCAAACCCCCAATCTGGTCAAGTGACTGTTCGCAAATAATCACTGTTCTTCATGGATCGACCCTGACTTACCCTAACTACATTATTAGTGGCCGAGTTTAGGTCTAATTTAGTAGGCGTGCGACTAAGCCTACCAAATTTTAGCACCGCTGCCGGGGAACGGTGTTATTGTTTGCGTTCTTTTCTTTTCTTTTCTTTTTGTTTTTCTTTTAGCTATTTATTTGTTATCTCTTTGGTTATATTTATTACTTGTTATCTTGTAGTGTGGAACCGTGTATGGTCCACACCCGTTCTACTAACGATTTGATTGTTCCGTTTGATCCAAAAATCGAAAGATCTTTCAGAAATGACGACAACAAAGCAGGAGAGTCAAGGGGATATTGTTAGTTGAAGAGATGGAAGATGATCTGAATCAGGCCGGGGGTGGCGCTGGTGGAAATAATGCTGGCGGTGGTGGAAATAATGCTGGCGCTGGTGGAAATAATGAAGGTGGTGGTGGGGCAAGACATGAACAAGCAGTCCCACCACAGACATTAAGGCAAAGGACTGCCCCGAATTGGAATGAGCAACCACATGCCGTCCAATTCCCTGCCTTACCGGCCGGAGTGGCATTTGAGTTGAAGCCGGGACTACTAAATCAGCTACCACACTTCACAAGGATGCCCGGAGAGGATCCCAATCAGGACATCTCTCAGTTTGTGCAAATCTGTCAAAGTATGAAGCCGGCAGCGCTTCCGATCGAGCATCTGTTATTGAGAGCGTTTTCTTTCACACTGAAAGATAATGCAAATGGGTGGTATTATCACTTGCCACCCAACAGCATCACGACATGGCAGCAGATGAAAGAGGTATTCCTAGAAGAGTTCTTCCCTCAGGATCAGATAAATGTGATGAAGAGAGACATCAGTAATATGGAGCAGAAGGCTGATGAAACCTTATACGACTACTACAATCGCTTCCACAAGCTGTGTAGGAGTTGTCTGTATCACGGGTTTACTGAGGACCAGCTGATCGTCTATTTTCATGGAGGGTTGACTATTCAGGATAAACGGCTAGTGGATTCATGTTGTGGGGGTAGTATTCTAAACAAGACTACCGAGGAAGCTAAGAGGTTGATTGAAGAGCTAGCTAAAAGTACAAGGACCCATGGCAAGAGGTCTAATGTGAGACAGGTTAGCGCAGAGGGTTCTAGCAGTGGGTTATCCAATAAGTTCGAGACGGATATGGAGGATCTCAAGGGTATGGTAAAGCAGTTGGTTCTGGGACAGACACCGAAACCGTGTGGGATTTGTTATGACATTACGCACCCTACAGATTCGTGTCCGTCTCTGCAAACGGGCAAGATGGAGGATGTTAATGGAGTTGGGTTTGCACAGCAGGGACAGAGACTGATGGGTAACACCTATAACCCCAACTGGAGAAATCATCCTAATTTCAGATGGGGTACAGGTCAGCAGCAGAATCAGCCGGGTGGTCAAGGACAGCAGTTCGGTAATCAGCAGGGTTATCAGCCGCAGCAGTAGTACCAGGGCAATCAGTTCAACTCTTATAGACCACCATATGGGCAGCAGCAGCAGCCACAGCAACAGCAGCAGTAGAATGCTCCGGGACAGTCTACAGAGTCACTGCTGAATTCCTTGGCTCAGAGTGTTAGCACCATAAACCAGAATTTTCAGCAGTATCAGCAGCGTACAGATGTGAGTATTGGTAACTTGGAGAAGCAGATGGGTCAGGTAGCTGATGCCATGGGACGGATAGAGGCTAGGGATTCGAGGAAGTTTCCATCACAGACTGAACCGAATCCTAAGCAGAGTGCATGTGCGATCACTCTTCAAAATGGTAAGGAGTTGCAGGATAAGGTTGTAGCTGAGGAACCGGAGGTTGAGGTTGAGATTTCAGAGCCAATACATAAGGTACCAGATCAGACAGAAGTTGCACCAGAGGTTAACGCTCCTGTATATGAGCCTGAGGTTCCATTCCCAGAGGCCCTGAAAGAACATCGAAAGCCAGAGCCTGACAAGGCTATTTACGATACTTTCAAGAAGTTGGAGGTTAATATTCCTTTCTTGGATCTTCTTCAGACTGTCCGAGGTATGCGAAGTTTTTGAAGGAGTTGTGTACTCTGAAGAGGAATCAGAAGGAGAGGAGTAAGAAGAAGATTAAGGTTAGTGAACACGTGTCTGCAGTGTATTAGAGGAAGTTGCCTAAGAAGTGTAGTGACCCAGGGATGTTCGTGATTCCAGTTACCCTAGGGGATGCTTCTGAGCATAAAGCCATGTTAGACTTAGGGGCTTCAATCAACGTCATGCCCTATGCTTTGTTTGAACTCTTAAGTTAGGACCACTGCAGGACACAGAGTCGTGATACAGTTGGCGGATAGGTCGAATGCCTACCCGAAGGGATTGGTAGAGGATGTTCTTGTTAGAGTGGGGAAGATGATATTTCCCGCGGATTTCTATGTTCTTGAGATGGAGACGAATCTAAAGGCTCCCATACTGTTGGGGAGGCCTTTTATGTCGACTGCTCGGACAAAGCTTGATGTGGCTAATGGTTCTTTGACAATGGAATTTGATGGGCAAGTAATGGAGTTCAACCTCTTTGACTCAATGAAATACCCTAAGGATACGGAGTCGTTATGTTTTGTGGATGTGATCGAGCCATTGGTAGGGAGGTGTTTGGTGTCTAGTGGAGATGATGATCTCAAGACCGCGTTAGAGAACGCTTTGGGGTATGCTAATTTGGAGTTTGACATCTCAGATTCAATGAAGGAAGCAGTTATAGGTCTTACAAAGAGTGCCATGTTTGCTACCTCGCTGGGTCATGGTCACATGAAGCTAGAGGTTCCGATGGAGAAGCTTGTTCCATCTATAGAGAAGGCACCGAAGCTTGAGTTGAAGGTCCTCCTTGAGCACCTTAAGTATGTTTATCTAGGTGAGGGAGAGACGCTTCTGGTATTGATTTCTAGCAAGTTGACTGAGGATCAAGAGAAGAGGTTGATTGAGGTGATCCGGGAGCGAAAATCTGCGATTGGTTGGACTATTGGCGATCTCAAGGGCATTAGTCCATCTTTATGTATGCACCGAATCAACCTAGAGGAGGGTGAGAAGCCGGTGAGGCAACCACAGAGGAGGCTTAACCCGCCGATGATGGAGGCGGTGAAGAAGGAGGTTCTGAAGTTACTACAGATGGGGATCATTTATCCTATCTCCGACAGCGAGTGGGTGAGCCCCACACAATGTGTGCCCAAGAGGGGCGGGATCACGGTCTCCCGTAATCAAAAGGGAGAGATGGTTCCAACCCGAGAGCAAACGGGGATTCGTGTGTGCATTGAACTCCGACGGTTAAATGAGGTAACTCGTAAAGACCACTTTCCCCTTCCCCTTTATTGATCAAATGTTGGAAAGGTTAGCCGGAAGGGCGTATTTTATTTTTCTCGATGGTTTTTCCGGGTATTTTCAAATACCTATTGCCCCGGAAGACCATGAGAAAACTACTTAATTTACTTGCCCCTTCGGCACCTTTGCTTATTGGAGAATGCCGTTTGGTTTGTGTAATGCACCTGGAACTTTTCAAAGGTGCATGATGAGTATTTTCTCCGAGTTTGCAGAAAAGTTTATGGAAGTTTTCATGGATGACTTCACTGTCTATGGAGACTCGTTTGATGAATGCCTTGCTCATTTATGGACTAGTGTTGGATAGGTGCATTGAAACCAATTTGGTTCTTAAATTTTTGAAAAAATGTCACTTTATGGTCGAGCAAGGCATTGTATTGGGTCATGTTGTTTCGAAAAAGGGTATCGAAGTTGACAAAGCTAAGATTGATGTCATTTCTTCACTTCCTTACCCGACCAATGTGCGTGAAGTCCGGTCTTTCCTTGGTCATGCCGGGTTTTACCAGAGGTATATTAAGGACTTTTCAAAGATTGCTTCACCTCTATGCACCCTGTTGCGAAAATAGGTTGCTTTTAATTTTGATGATAATTGCAAGCAATCTTTTAATAAGTTGAAGTCTAGGTTGACAACCACCCCCATTATTCAAGAACCCGATTGGTCTCGTCCCTTAGAGATCATTTGTGATTCTAGTGATTATGCTGTGGGGGCGATTTTGGGTCAAAAAGTAGAGCGTTCCTCGCATGTGATTTATTATGCGTCTATGACCTTGAATGGGGCACAAAGAAATTACTCCACTCTGAAAAAGTGATGTTGGCGGTGGTTTTTGCACTAGAGAAATTTAGGTCCTTTTTGTTGGGCACTAAAATCATTGTTTACACCGACCACGCTGCTCTTAAGAACTTAATGTCTAAGAAAGAGGCTAAACCGAGACTCATTCGGTGGATTCTCTTGTTGAGTGAGTTTGACATAGAGGTTAAGGACAAA